>JAKSZT010041706.1:78859-286639 GCA_026826555.1 Tolypeutes matacus | reverse complement strand
TGTAACATCTCTTTATATATCCTGGATATTAAACCCTTATCAGATATGTGATTTCCAAATATTTTTTCCCATTGAGTTGGCTGCCTTTTCACCCTTCTGACAAAGTCCTATGAAGTGAAAAAGCGTTTAATTTTGTGGAAGTCCCATTTATCTACTTTTTTCTTTTGTTGCACATGCTTTGGGTGTAAGGTCCAAGATAACACCACCTACTACAAGGTCTTGAAGATGTTTCCCTACATTTTCTTCTAGTAGTTTTATGGTCCTAGCTTTTATATTTAGATCTTTGATCCATTTTGAGTTGATTCTTGTATAGGGGGTGAGATAGGGACCTCTTTCTTTCTTTTGGTTATAGATATCCAGTTCTCCCAACACCATTTGTTGAAGAGACTGTTTTTTCCCATTAGTGTGGTCATGGTAGATTTGTCAAAAACCAGTTGACTGTATAGGTGAGGGTATATTTCTGGATTCTCAATTCTATTCCACTGATCGATATGTCTATCTTTATGCCAGTACCATGCTGTTTTGACCACTGTAGCTTTGTAATATGTTTCAAGGTCAGGCAGTGAAATTCCTCCCACATTGCTCTTCTTTTTTAGAATACTTTTGGCAATTTGGGTGCACTTTCCCTTCCAGATGAATTTGGTAATTGCCTTCTCTAATTCTGTAAAGTAAGTTGTTGGGATTTTGATTGGTATTGCATTGAATCTATAAATCAGTTTGGGCAAGATTGACATCTTCACGATGCAATAATTGTAGGCATTATGGTGCTAAGTTGAGGTTATTTTTTTAAGTTGCATCATTTGCCTGGTTATTGGGAGGTTAATGTCATCTGGTCAAAGTAAGGTGAAATGTCAGAATCTGTATTATTCAAAACTATGGGACCTGGAGTGTTTATAGAAGATGAAAGAATGACTCAGTTATCAAGATGTAGTCTATTTCCCAGATATATTTGAAAGCACTAGGAGTTGTGATTCTGCATTAGTCATAAAGCAAGGGCTTAGTAATGTGGTATGTCACATGCAATAATAAGCATGACAAGAAATTAGAGCCACCTCCTATGTGGGCAGATGTGGTAAATAGTAAGATATTTAAAGACACATGGATAAATATATTGACATCAGAAATGTTTTAAGGAAGCCTATGCCATATTATGTAAGCTTGTAATACTTCTGGCAGTAAATATTACATGAGGTGGAAGCTAATGTTTGGGAAGTGGGTTCAAGGCAATGGAGGTTTCCTTGTGACAGGAGAACCTGTGCATGTGATGTAATTGTAACAAACTATATAAGGAGTAAGTTTTGACAACACAGTGAGGATCTGATTACTGAAATGAGATGTGACATTTCAGGTAATAACTAGGTATGGCACATAACCTTTATGGTATTTGATATTGGGATACAGGGAGAAAAATTCAAACTCTGTGTCTTTTTTCTGGCCACATAAGTTTGTCATATTATTTGACTCTCTGAACCTCTATTTAGGACATTTGTTAAATAGGTAAATTATCCTTTATCAGCTGGATTGCTGAGAAGAATAAATTTTAAAACATATATAATTCTCCAAACATATTGAATACAATCATTTTCTTCTGGATTTGAGGTACAAATGGCTAAAGTAATCTAGTTCTAAGCAACTCCATAATAATATATATTCTTGTTTCTTTGTAGATTTCCAAATACAATGGGGTGTGATGTAAAACTCAGTGTTGAGGAGGTTGAATTGTTAAATATCACATATGGAAGAACCAGGATGATTTAGGACAAATGTCAACAGAAGGCCAGGCTGATGGAAGAGCAGGAAGTGAGTGAGATGGAAATGCATGTGAAAGAACCAATGCTAATGCAACAACCAAGAAAAATTATAACTGAGAAATTCCAGTCTGCTTCTTCTTACAGTGAGGACTTATTTCCAGATATTATTTTGGTCAGAGATTCCTATATTTTGGAATCAGGGATGAATTAAAAGTCTCTGAACAACAGAGCTAATTAATAAATACAGTTTATGGGTTTTCTCATTATCTGTACAGTGAAGGTAATCACATCATCAATATCAACAAGAGAAGAGAAGCCCTCTAGCCTTTGACCCTGAGAAAGAAGAGTGTTCCCCTTATTTCTGTTGGAGCACACTTCATGTTCCTATTGTTGGTTGGGCTGGGGATACTCCCAGGTGAAGTGTTTGGCATTCATGACAGGTGGGACTGAAAATTTTGCTCAAGACTTGAATCTTAGGCTTCTTTCTCCATTCTCAGTTTTGTTCACCTTTTGCTTGTCTGGTTGTGAATGGAAATCCAGAGGAAGATAGATGCCAGCTAAGTTATTGACAATTAAATCACAGGTGAGTAGGAATTCATCTTTAAATGAAATTGCATATCTTTTGCCAGGAGATGGGAAGATTTCTCCTATTGGTGTGGATATTCCAAGTGCATTCTAGAGCTATTCAATATCTGAGGTTAAATTAAGTTTATACAGGACTATTTAATGATTATGGTTATTTAGGGACTTATCAAAGAGTAATTTCCTTATAACTATTACAAGAGTTCTTTCCAGCTTCCATAAAGGCTGTGTATTCTCTCAAAAGATGACAGCTGTTTTCTTTTTCTCACCCAACCCATGTCCTCATTGGATAAATAATGAATTCATGAATCATGTTACTGCCTGAGATTATCCTAGGTGTGTGGCAAATAGAGGTTCAAGAGATGAGTAAGAATAGATTACATTCAAAAGGGAGGCTGACTTCACCTAGTGTTTTCAGTCAACCCAACATTATAGGTAATGGGTTGGAGGTGTAGGCATATTTGGTAGAAGAGCATGAGAGGTTTAGTAAAGTAAAGAAAATGAGGATTCATTTATTTATTTTCCCCAATTTTAATTTTCTTAAAAATCTATTGGAATATATTTGCACATTTTGAAATGCTTTTAAAAAGAATACTAAAATTACCCTCACCACCATTGTTCAAATTTTCCAACTTCAATTTTCTAAATAAAATTTATTCACATTTTATAAATTGATGTAATGTATAGGAATTATTTTTTCCTTCATTGTGGTTATGGATTCAGGAACTATATAATAGGTAGAATAAAATTTTTGAAGATTTGGAGAGACCAGAAGCAATTAACAGGATTCTTTTAATCTTTCACAGGTAGATGGGCTGGAGATAAAACAGAGACAATGAAAAATGGTATTTGTAGGCCCCAGGAAAAGTTCAGATTGGGATGTCTATACCACAGGAATGGTTGGTCTAAGGCCATGTATCAGTACAATTGTCTCAGGAGTCCCTGGCATGTGACCCTAAACAATCCTTATTTATCTGAGATATGTAACTCTGAGGAAATCAGGCCTTATTGATCCTGAGTTCTGTATGAAACATATACTGTTTTGCAGAATTATGGATATTTCTTCATGTTTTCCTGACATTTTAATCAACAATAGACCTGTGCATTCAATTTTCATAGAAAGCAATCCAAACATTAACATTGTATTTGTCAAAATGCATAAAATATTTTCAAATGATTTTATAAATGAGAACAAAATGAGTTCATCTATATAAGTGAATAAACTAACCATACTCATTTTTTAAAATGATATATCATGGATATTGCTTATTCTACAACACATCTGTAAATTTACTTAGAATTGTTGGGAAAGATTTATATAGTTAGGAATGCTTAAATGAAAGCTTTATATTCAGCAGCAAGAAGGCATAATTACAAATTTATTGAAAAATTTCTAGGTGTATCTCACACCTAATGTCATGTGATTTTCTTTTTCAATGGGGTGTTATGGATTCAGAGTGTATGTGTCTGTGAGTTCATCTAAAAAGCAGATGGCGCTGATAATGATGTTATTGGAACCCGAAACATTTTTGAGTTTTATATACACAATTTCTGCTTCTTTAGTGCTGTTATTTTATACCTCACACTCAAGACATTGGTTAGGATAGCCACGTGTGAATCCCAATTTCTGTGATGTTTTAGGAGTTAGTGACCTTCAAGGATGTGGCTGTAGACTTCACCCAGGAAGAATGGGACCTGTTAGACACATCCCAGAGAAAGCTGTTCAGAGAAGTGACGCTGGAGAATATCAATAATCTGGTCTCAGTAGGTGAGACTCAAATTTTTCTACCATCTATATCTATCTCTTATCTATCTACCACCTATCTAACCTATCAAGCTATCTATATATTTATCATTAATCATCTTCCATTTATTTATTCAACTATCTAAATCAGTAGCTCCATATTGTATAATCCTTATTTTCTCTTATATTGTTATCTTTTATAGTTTTAAGAGATTTTTATTTTGTTTTAAAGATAAAACTGCCTAAATGAATGTAGGTCCCAATAGAATTTAATCTTTTTTTAAAGATCCATTTATTTATTTATTTATCACCCCCTTGCCACCCATGCTTGCTGTGTCCATTTGCTTTTTTGTGTTTTTCTGTGTCTGCTTGTCTTCCCCTGTTGAGACATCTCACTGCATCAGCTCACCATGCCGTGGGGGCTGACTTACCTTCACCAGAAGGCCCCAGGAAATGAACCCTGGGCCTCCCATGTGGTAACAGGAGCCCAACCAATTGACCCACAGATGCTTCCCAAATTTTATCTTCTTGACCACAACTTAATGTCTTTCTTGAATCTCAATTTCCAACACTGTGCTGAGAGCTCAATGAATACTTTTTGGATGGATAAATAATTGACTGTGGTGAAATAAGTATTCTGCTCCAAGGGCTATGCTGAGTCTTCAGAACTCAGTAGTAAAATCATTGCATATATCTTTTTCCACATAGAATTTAAATCATTCTTATGGAATTTGTTTTTTGGATAATTTTTAACATAATATTCAATCACTGTAGAAACATAGATTTCTCCCCATTTAGAATATAATTAATTCTGAAGTCTCCCTTTGTAGTCGTGTATGGATAGCAACAAAAAGTGGTTTTCATTAAAATGGGCAAAATGTTCAGAATTGCAATTTCTGTAGAAATATTATTGGTGATCTGCATTCAAGGTATTGTTGCATTGCTGACATTCAATGCTTACTTTCTTCTTTGGTAATCAGCCATGTACCTTATGATTATGCTTTGTTACTATCAAATATCAAAATCCAGGTAAGTTATTTTCATATAAACAGGATATCAATTTCACAAATCAGATGTACTTTCCCAGTTGGAACAAGGAGAAGTGTGGAGAGAAGGAATAGGATTTCCTCAGTACCAGAGTCCAGGTGAGTTCTAAGGACCTGTGCATCAGAAGAGGGGTCTCATGATATAGTGAATATGTGCTTGTATATATTAACTTCAGGATTCCTTAAGTGAGTTATGAGTTCTGTAAGTTTCCTTACATGAGTTATGATTTCTATAATGTAGTTGAGGATATTGGAGAAATTTTAGTCACATGTGTTTACACCATACACTTCTCAAGCTTTATTCAAGTGTCCTTTGCATTGGGAAAGGGATATTCACTTGTTATTTCAGTTAAATTTTCACAAAATGATCCTTGTCCTGGTCCTATTCTTAGATGATTTCTCTCTCTTTTTCAGCTCTCTGAAATCCCAAATTATTTTGTCTCATATTCCATGCCTGAAAATCTTTTCTGTTGTAAGGTTCTATAATGTTTTCTTACACCTAGAGTATTCATTAATTTTATATTCTTTCCTAGCTAATTGTGAATGTTGGAAACATACTGAAAGGGATACATGGAATTTTCCAAAATTTCCATCCCCCAATGCTACTCTAACAATTTATTCTTTTTTTTTTTTCTAAATTACTACAGGGAGGAAAAGTTCCTTTAAAACATGGCAATTGATAGAAATGATGTCCAACCAACCTATCTGTAAGAAAGACACTGCTAAAATCATGACATTGGTAAGTTTAATTTTGTGGACCCTAATATTCCAAATAGATGCCTAGGGATGGAATACATTAGGAATTCACTAAAGTCATGAAATTGTAATTATTGTTGTGATTAAGTGCTAATTCAGCAAAAATATGTGATTGTTTGAATTTTGGTAAAAATTAACTGAAATACATACTTTAATCTGAGTTCATATAAAAAATGAATTGCACAAACAGGTTTCACATATATAGTTTTTAAAACATCATGAATCTCAAAAATGATCAAATACCTCTGCAATTAGCTTAGTCTAACAGTGAAAATCTGTGTGTATGGAGCAGAATGTATATGAAATGAATGTTTCAAATATTTTAATTGGAGCCTATCACTAGTGGATGAGCCTAGATTTTATATGTATGGAAATGAAGAAATTCATGTATATGGACAAATGTTTTACAGTCTCTCATCTAATTCCCCACAGGAGAGATCTCACAGCCAAAAGAATTCCTTTAAATGTAATTATTTGCAGGAAGATTCCTCTTATCCATCAATAGTAACCCAAAATACATTAATTCACATGAGAAAGAAATCCTCTTTCAGGAAACCACTTACAACAGTCCTCAATGATCCATCATATTTCAATCAACATAAGCAGATTCACCATAGAAGTAAATCATATGAGGGTTACCAAAATGCTGAAAACAGTTTGCAATGCTCTGACCTCAGACAATAAAATGGAACCCCAGTTGGAGAAAAATCCCATGAATGTCATCTATGTGGGAAAGTCTTCAGTCATTATTCTTCCCTTAAACATCATGACAGAACTCACACTGGAGAGAAACCCCATGAATGTCTTCTATGTGGGAAAGCCTCCATTCAATATTCTCATCTTAAAGAACATGTGAGATTTCACACTGGAGAGAAACCCTACGAATGTCATCTATGTGGGAAAGACTTAAGTCAATATCCTTATCTGAAACAACATGAAAAAATTCATACTGGGGAAAAGCCCCATGAGGGTCACCTATGTGGGAAAACCTTCATTCAACATTCTTATCTTAAAGTACATGAGAGAACTCACACTGGAGAGAAGCCCTATGAATGTCATCAATGTGGGAAAGGCTTCTCTCATCATTCTTCCATTAAACAACATGAGAGAACTCACACTGGGGAGAAACCCCATGAATGTCATCAATGTGGGAAAGCCTTCACACAATACTCTAATCTTAGACGACATGAGAGGTCTCACACTGGAGAGAAACCTCATGAATGTCATATATGTGGAAAAGCTTTTATTCGACATTACAAACTTCAAAAACATGTAAGAACTCATATTAGAGAGAAAATCTGAATGTCATTAATGTGGGAAAGCATTCAGTATATATTCTAAACTTAAACAATATGAGATTTCTCACACTGGAGAGAAACCCCAATGACTATCATATATACAGGAAAGCTTTCAGTCAACATTCCCATCTTCAACAGCATGAGAGAACTCACACTGTAGAGAAACTTCAGGAATGTTGTCTATGCAGGAAGCCTTTCAGCAACATGAGAGAATTCCTGAAGGACAGAAATCATAATACTTTATGTATGGGAAAACCTTAATTTTTCTAGCCTTAGTTAATCAGAGATTAATCAACCTGAAGAGAATCCCTATGAGTGTCAACAATTTGAGAAAGCCTACAGTAAATATGCTGACTTTAAATAAAAGAACACACAGTATAAATGTTTTGGGTATGAGAGAAACTTCAACCATAGGTTTACCCTTTAAACACACTAGAGAACCCACATAGTAAAGAAATACTACTTTTTGTTTGTTTGTTTTGTTTTGTTTTCTTTTGAGGGTAGAGATTGAACTCAGGACCTCATATGTGGGAAGCTGATGCTCAACTACTGGGTGACATTGTCTCCTCTGAGTTTTTTTTTTAAATTTGTTTGCTTGTTTGTTTGATTTTTATTCATATTATATTATTTAGCTAAAGGGGTGCTGATGCAAAATACCAGAAATCTGTTGGACTTACAAGGGGTATTTACTTGGGGGTAGAAGATTACAGTTACCAGACCATAAAGTGTAAGTTACTTCCCTCACCAAAGTCTGAGGCCATGTGTTGGAGCAAGATGGCTGCTGATGTCTGCCAGGGTTCAGGGTACCTCTTCCTCTTAAGGCTCTATGGTTCCAGCTTTTTCTAATATCGCCTGTAGACTGGGACAAGTCTCATCTCTCTCAGGCTCATTTCTCTCTGGGCTCAGTTACTCTGCTCTCTCCACAATGCCAGCTGTAAACTCTCAGGAGAATGGCTCATCTCTCTTTCTGGGGCCTCTGCCATATCTATTGGATCTTGCTCTCTTTCCTCATGTATCTGCTTCTCTGTATTTAATTCCCAGGGCTCCAGCATTAACATTCTCACTAACTCCTCTGCCATGTCATTTTCTATGTGAGTGCACACCCACCAAGGGGATGGGGCTCAACATCTTACTGATGTGACACAATCAAAGCCTTAATTATAATTTCATCAAGCAAAAGTGAAACCTTTGGAGTTAGTACAATCTAATATGCCCAGAGGAACAGACCAGTTTACAAACAGAATCCAATATCTCTTTATGGAATTCATAAATATCAAACTGCTACATGGATGCACTGGGGACTGAACCTGGGACGTCCCATGCAGGAAGAAGGTGCTTACCCACTTCAAGCCACTTCTGCTACCCTATGTATTTAATCAGTTCAGATGTTCCTCTAGTTATCCATACTACTTCAGATAATCTAAGGGCATTCAGACTGGCAAGAATCCATATGCATTTTATCTATGTAGCAAAGCCCTTAGTGGATCATTAGATGATATACTACATGAGAGAACTCATAATGTAAATATAATGGAATTGGAGAGACCACATCTACCACTCTAAATAATGAGCTAATCAGAGAAAACACATATGAGGAATTCTATACATGTACAAAATGTGGGATTGGCTTAATTCCTGTTATCCTTTAAATTAAATGTGTGAATTCCACAAGAGTGAAACTTAAGGTCTGTAATCACTGTGCACTATCATTCAGTCAGACATAAGGCTTAGTGTGCTAAAGAAAACCCAATTAAAAATAACCACAAAAACATAAAATAACAGAGAAGTCACTATTAGGAGGATGAAACCTCATGAGGGATTTCCAAAAGGTGGAGAATGCATTCAATGAAAAATCATGGGAAATAATTTATTCAAAGATTGTGAAGGTTGTATGCATCAGTAATTGTGTTTCCTTGAGAGAGATTGTTTGAGGGGTTTGGGCAAATATTTGGGTATCTGATGGCTCATTTTATGGATATCAACAGTGGAAATGTTATAGGTTTGGGGAATGGAAGAGTATGATGCCTGTGATTTGGGGATCTTTTCTACATAACTGAATATAGTTCTCTGGCTTCCTTTCCTGGGTCAGTAATGGTAGCAGTTTGATATTATTGATGAATTCCAAAAAGAAATACTGGATTATGTTTGTAACTGGTCTTTCCCTTTGGATGTATTAGAATGTATTGGATTCTGATGTTTTACATTTACTTGATTAAATAATGATTAAGGCTTTGATTGGGGCACATCAGTAGGGTGTCAAGTCCATGCCTCCTTGGTGGGTAGGAACTCACAGAGAAACCACACCACAGAGAAGGTAGGCTGGAGTTTCTGAGCTGGAGCCCAGGAAGTAAGCACATAGAGGTGCAGAGCAGCTGAGCCTGGAGAGAATTGAGCCCCAGGGAGAGAGACAGAGATGGTTGCCTGGTAGTCTATAGCTGGCCTTGTGGACACAGCAGGGCAGCTGAGCCCAGAAAGAAACAAACCCTGGGAAGAGAGGAACACAGGAAGCCTGAACTCTTGGGAGACATCAGCAGCTATCTTGTTCCAACATGTGGCAACAGACTTGGTGAGGGAAGTAAGTTATGCTTTATGGCCTGGTATCTATAAGCTTCTACCCCAAATAAATATCCTTTTAAAAAGCCAACAGATTTCTGGTATTTCATATCAGCACTCCTTTGACTGGTTACTACAGAATTTGGTACCAGAGAGTGGGGATATGCTTTTGCAATTACCAAAATGCTGGAATGGTTTTATAAGTGGATAAGGGATATTTTTTGGAGGAACTGTGAGATATTTGTTAGAAAAGACCTGCAGTGCTTTGAAGAGACTCTTCTCAGTAATATGGACTCTAAAGAGGCTTTTTATGATGACTTACAAGTAAATGATGAAACTATTATTGTAAACTAGAGGAAAGTTATTCTGTGTTTTAAAGTCATAGAGAACTTAGGAAGATTAACTCCTGGTGTTTTATGGAAGGCAGAATTTGAAAATGGTGAGCCTGGGTATTTAACTGAAGAACTTTCCAAGGTAATCTCAGAGAATCCATCTTGGCTTCTCCTTGCAGCTTATAGCAAAATGCTAGATGACTGAGATAAGCTGAGAATTGAACTGTTTTGCACAAAGAATACAGAAACTGATTCTGGAAATTCCAAGCCTCTGAAAATCAAGCTCCTAGATTACAGTGTCCCATTTGAGGTATTACCTAAACTTGGAACTTGTAAATTAGGATTGAAGATGCAGTTATATCTGAAAGGCTTGTGGAAAGTCTTACTATCTGATGTCTTGGACCCCTGCTTCTTGCATGCTAAACAGGCAAGCTTTTTGAAAGAGCTGTATGAACAAAACCAATGTCAGCTTGGACTAAAAGGGTCATGAAAGGGACATGTAAAGGAGAAGCAACTTTAAGAGGAAAACCATGGAAGCTGAGATCTGGAATTAAGACCTTGCCTTGGGCCAAGAGAGGAATCTGATCTATGTGTACAGAGAGGGTGAGTTTACCCCAGCAGTTGAAGAGGGTGGATGTTCCCACCCAATGTTCAGGGAGAGTTTTGCCACCCCATGGTACAGAGAGAGTGGAGCACCTTCTGCAAGGATTAGGGAGGTTAAGGTCACCACCTCATAGGTCTGAGATGGGTGGAACTGTCCCCCATGGATTTTGGAAGGCCAGGTGGTCAACTTGTTTCTCTGAGAGGATTAATCTTGTATGCCAAAAGTTAGGGGGGATGTTGTCTTCACTTCATTCTACTAGGGGGCATAAGACTCTAACCCAAAGTTTGGGTAA
The DNA here is from genome assembly GCA_026826555.1 of Tolypeutes matacus. Taxonomy (NCBI): domain Eukaryota; kingdom Metazoa; phylum Chordata; class Mammalia; order Cingulata; family Chlamyphoridae; genus Tolypeutes; species Tolypeutes matacus. Next base: position 275,681 of record JAKSZT010041706.1, on the reverse strand, counting down.
AGTGTGGCAAATCAGCCCAATGCTTTTGGAGGTTGAGGTCTAGATCTTGGTCACCACCCAGATGCTAAATGAGGGTGGAACCAAGAAAATGGCTGTTGAGCAAGCCTGTGGAAAGGTTGGGTCCCCATGTGGCCCCATGGAGAAGAGACCATCATCTTAAGAATGACTCTCATGTTTTGACACCTAATGAAGTATGGCCTGCAGTTTTACTGAACTGTAGAGTACCCATGATTCATGTTACCCCCCATTTCTCCTTATGATAGTGAAAATGTTTTTCCTTTTCCTTAGTATTGGAAGCAGAGAAATTGTTTTGTAAGTTTCAGAAGTTTACAGCCAGGTGGGACTTTTCCTCAAGACAGACTGTGTTTCTTTAAACTGATTATGATACGAGTTCATACTTAGTATTTTTACTGAAATAAGGTTTTTAAAATATTCTAATGATTTTTTGGAATTCAGAGTGTGGAGTATAGTAGTTTTATGTTATTGATGAATTTAAAAAAGAAATACTGGATTATGTTTTTAAACTGGTCTTTTTCTCTAGGCATATTAGAGTGTATTGTATTCAGGCCATGTTAGTGTGACATTGAGTCCCTGCCTCCTTGTTGGGTTGGGACTCACAGAGAAACCACACTGCAGAGAAGGGAGGTTGGTGTTTTTGAGCTGGAGCCCAGGAAATAAGCACACAGAGGAGCAGAGCAGCTGAGCCTGGAGAGAATCAAACCCTGGGGAGAGAGACAGAGCTGGTTACCTGACACTCTACAGCTGGCCTTGTGGAGAAAACAGGGCAGCTGAGCCCAGAGAGAAACAAGCCCTGGGAAGTGAGGAACACAGGAAGCCTGAACTCTTGGCAGACTTCAGCAGCCATCTTGCTCCAACATGTGGCAACAGACTTTGGTGAGGGAAGTAATTTATACTTTATGACCTGGTAACTGTAAACGTCTACCTCAAATAAATACTATTCATTAAAGCCAACAGATTTCTGGTATTTTGTATCAACACCCTTTGACAGACTAATACAGTAATTAAGAATCTGAAGGGGAGGAACAGATATGGTTACTTTGTTCCTAATCTTAGAGGAAAAAATACTTCATCTCAATGACTAGAATCTTTACAGTGGGTGTGAGAATCATGCCTACAGTATTTCACTGTGTTAGGCAGAGGTTCAAGTCATTCCCTCTGCCCCTCACTAATGTCCCAGTAGCAAGTATCCAGGCAAAATGCACTGCAATAATTGTCTTCCAAATAATTAAATATCTAATAGATCCCCAAATCTACAATGCCCATATGCAATGCTATTATGATGGTTGATATTTGGAAGTCTGGTACTTGATATTAATTGTTTGAAAAATAGAGATTTTGAGCATGCAAATGTGGAAACCTTACAGCTAAGTTTTAAAAAACAAATCAATTTTATTGATATATATTAGTAAAGCACAAAATCCATCCAAAGTGTACAGTCAGTGTTATTTGGCATGATCACATTGTTGTGTATTCATCACTTAAATGATTATTACAGCACTTTCATTATTTAAATAATTTTAATGAACGAAAAACAGACAAAAATTATATCACCTTTCAAGATCTCTATTCTTCACCTGGTGTACATAGCTTTTATTTTTGGCTATTCTTGAATAGCTATTTATTTTAAAGCACTTTTATTGAGGTATATTCACATACCATACAATCTATTCTAATTGTATAATCATTGGGTCTTAGCATAATCACAAAGTTGTGCCTTCATAACCAAAAATGTTTTAGAACAATTCCAGTTCTCCAATAAGAAAAACTCCACACCCCTTAGGAATCACCTTGCAATCCCTCTATCTTTCCACAAATCTACATAACTGCTAATCTAAGTTCATCTTTATAAACTGATTTATATTTACATATTAAACAAATGGAATCATACAGTTTTGAGTTTATTTTTGTATATGGTGTGAGAGAAAGGTCTACCTATTTTTTTACTCATGGTGGTCCCGTTTTCCTAGCACCATTTGTTGAAGAGAGAATTCTTTCCAGATTTAGAGGGCTTTTCCACCCTGTCAATAACTGGTTGGCCAGAAATGTGAGGGTTGAATTCTGAGATCTAATTTTATGCTATATATCTGCCATTGTGACATTACTATGCTTATTTGATTATTGTGGCTTTGTTATAACTTTTCAGACTGGGAAGTATGAGTCCTCCAACTTCAGGCTTCTTTTTCAAGATGGCTTTATCTACTCAGGACCCATTATCCATTCTTACAGATTTTATGATATATTTTCCTATTTCTGAAAAGAAACTTGTCTGAATTTTAATTAGGAATGCACTGAAGCTACAAATTGCTTTGGGTAGTATTGACATCAGGATGATATCCAACCCATGAACATGGGATTCCTTCCATTAATTTAGATCTTTTAAAATTTCCTTTAGCAATTTTTTTGTAGTGTTCTATTTTGATGTCCTTTGTATACTTTGTTAAATTTATTCTTTTATATTTTCTTTTTAAATTTGTGATCGTGAATGGATTTTTTTTGTTTCTTCCAATTTTTTATTGTTTATGTATAGAAACAGTGATTTTGAGGTTTTTGTCTTGTACTTTGCGCATCTGCTGAATTCATGTATTAGTTCTAGAAAATTTGTTGTAGATTTTTCAGGGTTTTCTTATATTATATATAGGATGATATGTGCAAATAGAGAATGTTTTATTTTTCCTTTCCAATTTGGGTGACTTTATTTCTTTTTCCTGCCTAATTGTTCTGGCAAGAATTTTTAATTCAGTGTTAAATAACAATGGATACACTGCTCATACTTGTCTTGTTCCTTATCTTAAATGGAAGGCTTTCAGTCCTTTACCATTAAATAGTATGTTAGCTGTGGGCTTTTTTATATACCCTTTTTCATGTGGTGGAAGTTTCCTTCTATTGTTAGTGTTCTAAATGTTTTTATCTACAAAAGGTGCTGTATTTTGTGAAATGCATTTTCTGCCTTGATTGAAATGAATATGTGGGTATTTTCTTTCATTCTGTTACTGTGGTCGATTACATTATTTGATTTTCTGCCTTTGCTGCATCCCAAAAGTTATGATATGTAGTATTTTCATTTTAATTCACTTCTAGATATTTCCCAATTATGCTTCTGATATCCTCTTTTTCCCATTGGTTGCTTTAGATTATATTGTTTAATTTCCACATATTTGTGAATTTCCCTTTTCTCTTTTTGTTATTTATTTCTAGCTTCATTCTGTTGTTGTTGGAGGATGTCCATAGTATGATTTCAATATTTTTTAATTTATTGACACTTGTTTTGTGACCTAACATATATTCTATCCTGGAGAATGATCCATGCACAATTAAGAAAAATATGTCCTTTGTTTTTGCCGGGTGCAATGTTCTACTTATTTCTGTTAGGTCTAGTAGGTGTATGTATCATTCAAATCCTGTACTTCCTTATTGGTCTTCTCACTAGATGTTTTATCCCTTATTGAGTGTGGTGTGTAAAAGCCTTCTACTATTTTTTAAAAGATTTTATTTATTTATTTACTTTTATCCATTATTACCCTCACATTTTTTGCTGTTTTTGTGTCCATTTGCTGGGTAATTCTCTGTGTCTGTTTCCTGCCCTCTCTTCTCATCCTTCTCCTCCTATCTTCACCGGGATTCAATCCTCAGAACCTCCAATGTGAGAAAGAGGCATCCTACCACCTGTGCCACCTTAGTTTCTGGTTTTTCAGTGCATCTTGTCTTGGCTCTCTCTTGTGTCACTCTCCTCTTACATCATCATCTTGCTGAGTAGCTCAGCAGATCCTGATGAGGCCTGGGGGGCTCACCTGCCTGCAGTGCCTGATGGTGCACCCATGCACAGGGCCTGGAGACCCACATACCTTCTATACTTTTCTTTTTAAAATTTTTACCAGGAGGTCCTGGGGATCGAACCTAGGTCCCTCAATATGGGAGATGGACACCCAACCATTTGAGACACATCCACTGCCCAAGCCTTCAACTATTAATGTAGAACTTTTGATTTTCCCTTCAAACCTGTCAATATTTTCTTCATATATTTTTGGGCTCTGCTGTTAGGTGCATATATATTCATAATTGCTATAACTTCCTATTGAATTGTCCAATTTATCCTTATGAAATTACCATATTTGTCCCTCAAATATATTTTTTATTTAAAGACTTTTTTGTCCTATATTAGTATAGCCACCTCAGCACTCTTTTGGTTACAACTTGCATGGAATATTTTTTCCATCCTTTCATCAGCAACCTATTTATATTTTGAATATAAGATAAGTCTCTTGCAGACAGCATATAGTTGGTTTGTGCTTTTTAATCCATTTTCCAATCTCTTCCATTTGCCTGAAGAGTTTATTCCATTTACATTTAAAGGCACTACTGATATTCTAGGGATTTCTTTTATCATTTTTCTACTTTAGATTTGTATATCTTATACTGTTTTTGTCTTTCACTATTGCGTATATGGCCTGGCATTTTCCCCACAATCCTTTCAGTTCTTTCCCTTCTAATCACAGAAGCCTTTCATTTCTTAATAGTTAAACAGGAAGCCTTGAGAAATAACTGTTTGTGAGCTTATGACTATTAAGTAAAATGTATGCTTAGACTTCTCTCCTGGAAACTCTAAGAATAATCTAATCTGTGAACTGCTTGACCACCTTTGTATCAATAGATCCCTCAGTGATTATTGTAAATATGGAATTTCAACCCCACTGACAAACAATGTAAATGCTCATTTTCCATAGTTACTGTGAAAGTGTAACTTCTGCCCTGCTGGAAAACACTGTGAATGTCCAGACACTGATTATCTGTTTTGAGTACTGCACTTTTTAGTCATGCCCCCCCTCACATGTCCTCCCATCTGTACATAAATATGTGTTATAAGAGACCTCTCTTGCTTTCTAGCAGCTGTGGATCAAGCTTCAGGTGTATCATGACCTCTGCCCACTGCCACACATGAGTATTTAGGCCATGACCAGTCTCAGACTCTCCAAGAGAGAGGGTCTCCCCTCTGGATCATTGAGGGTGAGGCCACATAAGCTTCCTATTAAACACACATTTTTTTCATGAAGTCTGACTTGTCTGAGTCCTTCTTTGGTCTGATGTATCCCTCTCAGTATGGTGGGAAGCTCTAATTTTACATGGCTTCCTGCTTGGGACACTCACTTCTATTTAATGTTCATTTGCTTTCTTGTGTTGAACCATATTGTGTGCCCACCCATTTCTATATGGATACATTTTTCATTTGCTTTCTTTTTGGTTACCATGGCATTAACATTTAACATACTTAACATATAACATTTATCTTCAGTTTGATACCTACTTAAGTTAAAAAACACATGTATACTCTAAACTTCTGAACCCCACCATTTTTTGTACTCTTTACCACTTAAATGTGTGTACATTGTATGCACAAAAGGCTTGTTTTATCATAATATTTATATATTTGCATTTTACACTTGTAGGAAGCACAAGGTGGAGTTATATACCAAACAATACTTTACAATAATGCTGACATTTACAATTACCCAAATGTTTACCTTTACTGCAGGTCATACTTTCTTTAGACTGCTTTGAAGCACTTTCTAGTGTACTTTCATTTCAGTCTGAGAAGCTCCCATTAGTATTGCTTGTGGGGCAGGTAATCTAGCAGAGATGAATTCCTTCAACTTTTCTTTAACCGAGAATGTCTTAATTTCTCCCTCGTTTTTGAAAAAGGAATTCACTGTATATAATTTTTTGGCTGGCAGTTGTTTTCCTTCAGGACTTTTAAGTATTTCAATCCACTGCCATCTTGCCTCCATTGAGTTCTGGTGAGAAATCAGTCAGCACTCAATCTATTTGGGACTCATGTTTTTGTAAAATATTGCTTTTTTCTTGCAGCTTTCAGAACTCTCATTCTTTGCATTTGGTAGTGTAATCAATATACACTGGGGTATACTTTTTCCATGGTTATCCCATTTGGTGATATTTGAATTTCTTGGATTTGCATATTCACACCTTCTAAGAAGTTTTTGAAGTTCTGTTTTGTTATTTCTTTGAATATCCCTTCTGGTCCTTTTTATTTTTCTTCTCCAACTGGCAGACCCACATTGTGTATATTGAAATGCTTAACAGTGTGTAATTGATGTTTTAGGATGCTTTCACTTTTAATATTTCTTTTCTCTTTCTGTTTCTTAGCCTGACTCATTTCAAGTGTCTTTACTCAAGTTCACTGACAGTTGCAATCTGCTCTTGAAACCCTCCTGGCCATTTTTCATACCAGTATTGTGGTCTGTGGCAGTTTGATGTAATTATGAATTCCAAAAATATAATTGAATCATGCTTGTAAACTGATCTGTTAATCTGGGCATGATTAGGTTAGGATTAGGGTGTTGAGCCCCACCCCTTGGTAGGTGGGGAATTGAATATAAAAGGCAAGGCAAAGGAAAGTTGAAGCAGTCTTTTAAGAAGCAGTTTTGATGTGGGAAAGAAGAGAAGCAAGCTGTTCACCTGATCATCTACAGCTGACCTTGTGGAGGAAACAGGAGCTAAGCCCGGAGAGAAACACAGCCCCGGGAAGAGAGGAACCCCAGAAGCCTGAACCCTGGCAGCCAGCAGCTGTCTTGCTCTAACACATGGCAATGGACTTTGGTGAGAGAAGAAACTTAACGCTTTATGGCCTGGTATCTGTGGACTTCTACCCCAAATAAATACCCTTTATAAAGACCAACCCATTTTTGGTATTTTACATTAGCACCCCTTTGGCTGACTAATACATAGTCTTCAACCAGTACTATTGTTTTGTTACTTTTAAAATTTTCTGTCTCTTTACTTAGACTCTCATATTGTTCATTTTTGTTTTTCTGATATCCTTAGTTGTTTACCTGTACTTTCATTCACTCTCTTAAGAATTTTTAAGATCTCTTTTTAAAAGACTTTGTTCAGTATGTCCACATTCTCATCTTCTTCATTGGTCTATCAGTATTTTTATCCTCTTCCTTTGGATGGACCATCATTTCCTATTTCTCTGTTTGTATTGTGTTCTTTTATTGCACACTCTTTGTGTTAATATTTAAAATGTTAACTCTGGAATTTATGCCTGGGATGTATTTTTTTTCACTTTGTAAACAGCTGGTGAGAAAACAAACATTTTCTTTGGGATTCAGCCTTCCTTTCAGGAAGGTTTGCCAAAGGCAAATGTAGTGTGCAGGATTTTCCCTGTCTCTCTGGGCTTCTGTCTTGTCCTACGGCTTTGTTTGTTAGTTGTTTTGGAGTTCAATTATTTACAAGAGTTTGGTTGTCTGCTCTTTTCTTAGGATATATATTGCCCTCTCCTGAGTATTGGAAGATTGCAAGCCTTTGTCCCAGACTGTTCTTACAGCTTTTTACACTCCTTTCATTGCCTCCTGCTGCTTTTATGTAGAGTACAAATTCTGGTAGGAAAGTCATGCCAGGGATGAATTTCCTAAGTTGTTTCCCAGCCATAACATGGTCAGGGGCCAATGAAGGGGGGTGCAGACTTGTTCCAATGTATCCTGTGAAGGTGGACATTAAGGGCAACAAAATTTCTTTGATGGATCCCTAAAGCTGACCATTCTTAGCCTGCCAAGAAAATGCAGCACTTAAGCTTACTATCCCCTACAGTGGTGGAGAAGTACTTCATCTTTAAATCACCACTGCCTCTGCCCCTCTCCAGGAAAGGTTGAAACATTGGCTGCCACCACTTGTGTCCAGAGCAGGTTGAAACAATAACTTCCCTCAGAGCCAGTACCCAGTGATCTGAATTCAATAATCAAAAGCTGTGATCAGTAATAAGCTTTGCCCTCCTGTTCTTGGGAAATAGGATATTTACATGTCTTTCTGTCAGTAGCAGCTGGGGCTGTGCCCCATGGGGGGTGGCCTGCTGTGAAATTGTAGGATGGGCACCAGTACCTGTCACGTGGTGAGAGCAATTACAGTTCTTTACCATAGTTTATTGGCCTCTTCCTCGTTCTCTTCCCTGGATGTTGTACAGTGTTCTTCTGGACTCTGGACATTTGAAATAGATGTTTCAGATGGTCCCTGCCTGTTTTATAACTTTTCTGGTAGCAGGATTGTGTACTGGAGTTCCCCACTCTGCCATCTTCCCCAATGTCTGATAATTTTGTTTTCACCTCCAGGTCACCATCTTCAATTCTATTAGTCTCCTAAAGAATGACTGGCCACCACAATATTAGTCTTGGAGGCCTGATTGGGGGTAATCCTGGTTCCAGAATGAGAAGAGATATAAGTAGCCATAAGCCAGGGGCCTATATGCTGGGCATTGGTAGCCCCAACTTCATTGGTCTCAGGATTAAACCAGGTAGACAAACCCCTGGAATTCATGGAGGATTCTCAAAGTCCCATGTATTTGTACCCTACCTCCAGAGGATATAGACAGCATGCCATATGTTCCACAACTGTGGGCCATTACCTCTACCCAGAATGGCAGACAAGGGTAAAACACTCAGTTTAGCTCACAAATTCAACAGTTTGCTCAAGACACCACCCTACAAAAGATATGAAAGAATGATGAATTTCCAAAAAGTCAACCAATTCTATTCTATAACTTACCAGGTACTCTGTTTGCAACCTCAAAATCAGTGGAACAAGTTGCTCTATAGTGCATCTTGGGAACACAGGCTTAGTCACTAAAAACTTTTAGTAAATGAACAGTTTATCACTTGACAGAAATGTTTCAAAAGCAGGGGAAAATATTCAATCATGGCCGGTCTCCCAGGGAGGCCAACTGCTCAGGCCAAAGTTGGTGGGTGTCTGATCTACATATACCACTAAAAGAGGAAAGACTTTGTGCCATTTGAGTGTTGATTATTTGTATGCTCCAGAGGGAAGAGAACAATAAATCTTGACATCTTTGTTCTTACTCATTTCACAATCTAGAATATTGTGCACTTACAATGAAAATCTGGAATTGTGGTAAATCAATTTGATGGTGCTTTGTTACCATCAGGCCAAATTAAATGCCAGAAAAGATAGCCATTGTTCCATACAAGGACTTGAAGGAATTAAAAATAGTATTATAATCTATAGACTTTGATAAGTAGCAATGCCTCAATGTTGGTTCATAAATTGTAACAAATGGAACACACTAATCTAAGATGTCAATAATAAGGGTAACCATGTGTGGGTATAGGGGGTGTTGTAGGGAATTCCATACATACATATATATATATATATATATATATATATATATATTATTTTTACCAGGAGGTCCTGGGGATCAAACCAAGGTCCCTCCATATGGGAGATGGATGCCCAGCCATTTGAGCCACATTTGCCCCCTTCCCTATATATTTTTATTGTAATTTTTCTGTAAATATGATTCTAAACTTCTCTAAATATGATGTTTTTTTAAAAAATCACACTAAAGAAAAAACAGTAAATCAAAATAAACAGTATTATGATCACTAATAAAGTCTGGGTGATTACAGAGGTCACCTTTCATGTGAGGTGATGAAGTGAACTTCAGGCTTAGCTCTGAAGAATTTGAAGGAGGCAGCCATGCAAAGTGTTAAGGAAGAGCTTTCCCAGCAGCAGTCACAGAAATGGCAAATACTTAAAATGGTGAAAGCAATAGAAGAGAGATTGGGGAAAATTGCTTGGGGATGCAATTGGAGAACTGAGAAGAAGGAAGATCACATAGGACATTGGTAGGACACCATAAGTTTGGATTTTATTTAGAGAATCTATATGGAGAGAAGTGAGAGCTGGGCAGAAACAGCAGGATAAGCAAGGCATGTTTCTGGGAAGGTTAATCCCTATTTGTTTTAACCTACTATTTTAAGGAATACTCAAATGAGTAAGATGTTTCTGCCTAACTCACTGAATCTATCCTAAATATTGTGTATTAGGGAAATATACCAGTTGATGGACAAGACACTAGAAAAAGAAAATATTACTAGGCCTATTGTATTTGGCCTTAACTATGTTGCTTCTCAACCTGCCACAGCAACCTTGCTCAGTCCCCTCAGATATCTCTTCTCCCTCTCTCTGGCTTACACTTGGCACATAAACATGATCTCATCTCTCTTTAAGTCTCATCCAAAACTGAGATAACAGCTTTGCTAAAGACCTCCACCACTGTAAGGATTACTCCCTCATTCTCCTTTCAGAGCTAAGGATCTTAGATGAGTCTTAGGCCATTTTCTGGCACAATTTACTCATTTCCAATTCAACCAGTTGTGATCTTGTCACACTTTAGCCAGTAACTGCACTGAAACTGCTCTTCCAAGGTTACTGTTTACATTCATGTTCTCAAATGCAATAGACATATTCCTTTCTTTATCATTCTTGATCTTTTCTTCCATATTTCTCATCACTGTTTATAGGTTTGATTATATTCTTCCCTACTACCACCTTGGCTTACCCATATCATCCTCTTTGAATTCCGTCCTACCCCTTGCTTTCTTCCTTCTCAGTGTAGTCTTCCTCCATTTATCCCTTTCATGTTGATGCCCCCAAGGTACAATCTTCTGTCCATAACCACTCACTCTATATACTCTCTCTGAGTGACCACATTTACTATCTATTCAACAGTATCTATTCAACTGAATCAATATGCAAGTGAGCCCCAACACTTCACATCTACTGGGAACTTCCTCAGCCCCATATCTGAATTTCCAATTAGACACTCATGGATACCTCAAGGTTCCGACTAGTTTCTCTACCTCTTCACTGAACTCTCTCCAATTCATCCTCTATATTGATGCTATTAGAAAATATGACACCCTTATCAAAAATCTCTCTATTGTTTATGTAGTCTGCACAGTAAGGTCCAAATTCCTCAGCATTTCAAACCAAAAATCTCATGGCCTAGCCACAGTTCATCTCTCCATGCTCACCCCCACCAGCTCATCAGAGCTATGTTACACTGAAGGTCAGCATATTCTAAACAGGGTTCAGAAGGGAAATTCTCAAATTATTAATAAAATTTTTATCAAGTAATTTTGAGATTGTGAAAATGGGAAAATTGGTTTTAACACAGTAATGGGCATTGAAAGTATCCAAGAGAGGAACAGAGAATGTAAATTTTGAGTACTGAACTCTGTTTTTTTCACTGAAAACCCATTAACATCTCTAGGAATTCCATTTAGAAAATGCTACCTAAGACATTTGGAACAACTTATAACAATTCCTAGATTATTCTAAGCTCCCTTGCTTCTCCACCTCTGTCTGGGATACCATCCATTTAGTCATTTACTCCCTTGTTTTTTCATTCAAAAGCACTCATTATACATTAACTGTATATACTAAAACTAGTTTAGGTTAGACATTCAGAAGGAGAACATGACCTACATAAGCCAAATTAGTAAGCATGTGATTAAAACAATCAGGCTTAATGCTGTGGACTTGGCAGTATAAAGTGGGAAGCACAGAATTGGGGAAGATCATGAGACAGTACCATGCCCCCTCATTCTTTACAGGGCTATTTCTGAGATAGGTGTCAGAGTTTTATTTTAGGTATTTTGAGGCTTAGAAGTTAAGTATGCATCTATATACCATTATATTTTCTTCTTGTATTGATTCTTTTATTATTATGAAATATCCATCATTGTCTCTAGTAATATTTCTTGTTGTAAAGTCTATTTTGTCTGATACTAATATAATTATTTGTTTTCTAATAGTTTCTGTTTGAATGGTATTTCTTTTCCCATAATTTTATTTTCACTTTATTTTTGTCTTTAAATCTAAGGCTGATCTCTTGTATGTAATACATAGTTAGAGCTTCCTTGTGTTTTCATCCAGTCTGATGGTCTCTAACTTCGGTTGGCCTGTTTAGGCAATTCATATTCAATGGGGCTGTTGTCATTGCTGTATTTATATATTCCATATTATCAGTTATTTTTTATGTTTCTTAATTGTTCTTCTGTTCCTCTTGACTGTCTTTGTGTAAGTTAAATTTTAGTGTACCATTTAAATTGATTTGCTTACTTTTAACTATTCCTTTAGTTATTCTTTAGGGATTCTAATTGAAAGATTGGAATACATCTTATTTTATGAAAACCTACTTCAAATCAATGCTAATTTAATTCCAGAAATATAGAAACTTTGCTCCAATGTACTTCTATTTCTTCCTCCTTTTCTTTAGGCTCTTGTGATATATATTTTTATATGTTACAAATGCTCCATGTGTTTTAATTACTGTTTGCACAATTTTACATCTTTTAAAGAAAATAAGAGAAGAAATGAGAAAAGGTATTCCTAAAGAGACTTTTATATTAATCCACATATTTATCACTTCTTGTGCTCTTCATTGCTCCCCAAATGGAGTAAGTTCTTTTCAGTCTGAAGTACTTGCTTTCAGTTTTCTTGTAAGGCATGTATGGTAGATGAAATTATTTGCCCCAGAACTGCCAAGTTCTTATTCTTAATCTGTATTGCTTTGGGTATGAACCTATTTGTAAATAGGACCTTGTTATTAGATTCTTTATAAGCAGAGTTAATTTGACATACATCAGCAGAAGAAAGTCATAGGCAGAGATCCAGGACATCACCATGTGGTGAAGTGCTGCTATCACCAGAATGACTGACTCCAGGAGAAAACATAGCCTTCATGACATTTTGATTTTGGACTGCTAGTTTCTGAAACTGTGAGACAATAATTCTTGTTATTTAAGCCAGCCACATAAATTTTGGGTATTTGTCTACCTTAGGTTGTCTTTATTTCACTTTCATTTTGCTGGATATCTAATTCAGGCTTGACAGTGTTTTCCTTTCAATGATTTGACCTTGTCATTCCACTTCTTTGTGGCCACCATCCATTCATTTTATTGGCTCCAGTTTATGTAATGAGTCATTTTTCTCTTGTTGCTTTCAAGATTTCTCCTTGTATTTGATTTTAACTTTCTTTTTCTATCTGAATTAAACTTTGAATAAGGATATCACAGAATAATGGAAGGCAGAAGACAGAATAATTCTACCTAAGCAACCAATATTTATCTGATCTCTCTACTTAAATAATTTCTATTTTGCAGGAAATATTAGGCATACTGGATAATTAAAAATATATCTTATGTGGGGACAGTAGTATGGGGGATGTATCTGGTGTAGCAGGATCAGTTTTGAGATGAATTTTCTTGTGGGTCCTCACATGGTGGTTGTATGTGAATGACTGGTGATAGCTTCTCTGGAAAATGGAACACACATGTCTTCTCTCTGGAGAGGATTCTCTCATGAGCTTGTAAGTATTTTTTTGTTTGTTTTTGTTCTTGTTTCTGGCTGAAGGATTTTTCAGCAGTGTAGCACTTGGGTTTCTCCACTATGAATTTTCTGGTGCACATGAGGTCTGATGTCTCGAAGAAACATTTGTGACACTTGACACAAACAAATGGTCTCACATTCCTGTGTTCTCTGGGGGGTGTCTAGCTGAGAGGGATAACCAAAGAACCTGGGACAGTTCTCACATCTGTATGATTTGGGGGGACTGTGGACTCTTTCTTGGTTTATCCCATATCTGGATGTTCCATTATTTCTTTGGTTGGTAGGGAAAGATTTAGCACCTTGCTTGATCTGTTCTGGGAAGAAACTGTGGTTCCACCTCCATAGGGACATTTTGAGAAGAGAGTCCTCATAGGGATTGGTCCTGGGATAAGGAGGAATCAAACTCTGCTCTTCTGGAGTTATGCAGATTCTCCCAAGAAGCACTCCACTCATCAGCTTCAGGACTATCATCTTTTGGAATAATAACCAGGGATGGTACTTGATTGCCCTGACTTGTAATACTGTCATTTACTTGACTGGAACCTCACAGAAATATTGATATTCATTTCCTTGTCCTATTTGAGGGGGGGTAGTTTGAGAACTTTGGAAGGGTGTCCTCATACTTTTTTCTATTGGGGTCCCTGCTGACATTTCTTCCATGAGATGAATGACTTCTCTTAAGGGCATATTTTCAGAGAAGCAGGGTCCCTTTCCCTGCATGTGGGCATGGATAAAATCAGGTAATTTTATGCAATCATTTGTCAGATCATCCATGAGTTTCTCTAGGTTTCTTCCACTTGAATACCAGTTCTCTCTCAAAGTGGACCTGTTTCTTCAGTATCTATTCACCATAAATTGTTCCAGGACCAATAAAGAAATAATTTCTTCCTTGCTTTCAAGGAAGAAATATACATATTCCCCTGTGTATGTGTCACTTCTGGCTGCAGCCACAAGTGAAATATCTTGCGCTCTTTTTAGTTCTTGCTTTTCAATTGAGCCACTGTTGATTTGATATAAACTGAGCTGAAGTCCCTGGAACTTAGAGTTTCCCTCTTTCTTCTGGACATCTTGTCCTTGGATGGGTCCTCATATTTGGTTTCCATAGTTTGCTTGTGATGTGTGGATCTCTTTGTATACATCCTAACTGGGTTTTTTGAACTTCCTGGATATGGATATTTTTTGTCATTAAATCTAGATGAATATTGGTCTTTATTTCTTCAAATTTTTTCTTCCCCTTTCTCTTCTCTATTTCTGGGGGTCCTATTACATGGAAGTTGGTATATTTAATGTTTTCTCATAGGTGACTGAGATACCACTATTTTTCCCTCAGTAAGTTTTAGTTGGATTCTGAAGAGTGCGTTATATTTTTAAGTTCAAGATTCACTCTTTCACCATCTTGAATCATTTGTTGCATTCCTCTATGGAATTTTTCATGAATTACTGTTTCACCATCACTAAAATTCCATTTTAAAATAATTTTCATCTCCCTCTTGGGAATTTCCTTTTGTTGCTTCATTGTAGTCACACTTTCTTTTCATTCATTAAATATGATGAACTTTAGTTCTTGGAACATATTTATAATAGCTGTTTTTTTTTTCAAATATAGTTTTTATTATTTTAAAAGATACTTAGATTACATAAATGTTACATAAAAACTAAGGGGGATTCCCATATGCCCCACTCCCTACACCTCCCACATTTTCCCACATTAACAGCATCCTTCATTAGTGTGGTACATTCATTACAATTGATGAACACATTTTGGAGCATTGCAACTAAGCATGGATTATAGTTTACATTGCAGTTTACACTCTCTCCTGCCCAATTTTGTAGGTTATGGCAAGATATATAATGTGCTGTATCTGTTGTTGCACTGTCATTCAGGACAATTCCCAAGTCCTAAAAATGTCTCCATATTACTCCTGTTTTTCCCTCTCCCTGCCCTCAGAATCTCCAGGGACCAATTACTCCACATCAATGATATAAGTTCTTACATTGTTAGAGTCACAATAAGTCTATAGTAGAATACTAGTAAATCTATTTAGTTCATAGTTCATTCCCAAATCCTGAGAATTCTGGGATGCTGATGCCCACACCACCTTTAATTGAGAGAGGGCTTTGGTCACATAGGGCAGATAGATGTGACTCTCTTCTTGTGGTTGTAGACTCTCTCAGTTCCTTGGGATTGTCATTATCCATCATCATACCCTTGTTAGTTGTCCTGGGTGAATCCAATGAACTGGAGAGTAGATGTTGAAACTTCATTGAGATTCAGGGCCCAGCTGGCCATGGACAGCCCAATGATTTAAGTTTCTTGGATATACACCTATCAATTCTAGTATTAACTATAGGTTCAAACAGAAGGGGCAGAAGAGCCATGTGTAGGGAAACCACAACTGAGTCCAACTCTGTCACACTGGGGAGCATAAATTTCAAAGTAGGGCCCAATGACAAGGCATTAACTCCTGAGCTATCTTCCCGGACTATAGTGTCTGGATGTCTCCAGAGCCCTCAGGAGCCCTGCTATTTGGGGTCAGTATTTACTTTGGCAGTCAATGAGATCCTGCTGAGATGTGCATAAGTTTAACCTCTGGAATGACCTCCCAACTCACTTTGAAGTCTCTTAGCCATATGAACTCATTTGTCTTTACCTTTTCCCCCTTTTGTTCAAGGTCTTTCTCCAGTTGCATTGGTAGTTGGTTCTTGGTAGTTATCCCTCAGTGCCAGGGAGGCTCATCCACAGGTGTCATGCTGGGGAAAAGGTAATGCATTTATATGCTGAGTTTGGCTTAGGGAGAGGCCATATTTGAGCAACAAGGAGGCTCTCAGGAGGTAACTCTTAGGCACCTTGTAATACTAGGCTGTTTCAATTTCAATAGTAAAGGTTCATAAGTACAGTCATCAATATCAAGTTTCCGTCAATGGGCCATCCTCCTTCATAAGTCATTTGTCCTCTATTTGGGGATTCTTGCTGTTTCATTAGAAAATGTGGCAGTGCTCCTCAGGATGGGAATTTGGTACTCTTTCAGTTATTGTGTGAATCACTACCCACTGTGACAATGCCCCATGAACACTTGAGTACATTTTAATGCCTTATAGGTATGCCCCAGGTGAGTCTCCTCCCATGTATCCCATATCTCTGAAACCCCACACCAAATATCCTCTCCTGTCATAGTAGTAACCCTTCTGTGATCCAAAAGTTCTTCAGAAATGAAGTCAACAAAATAACCAAATACAATTAATAGGAAAATGAAATAATGATAGTTTTAAAAATAAGAAATAAAATACAAAAAAAATTAAAAATTAAAAAAAATAAAAAATTTGGAATAATAAAAAATAATGAAAAAATATTAAAAAAAAAATTGACATTGTCTTTCATCACTGTAAGATCTGTTGTCTTGTATATACAGTGATATTTTCTTCCATTTATTCCCCCAGGATCTTACTTTTTGCATTTTGCCTTCAAAGAAGTTTTAGGTTACAGAAAAATCATGTACAGATTATGGGGGATTCCCATATACCGAACATCTTCCCCATTTCCCACTTTCCCGTATTAATAACATTTTATGTGTGGATGGTACATTTGTTACAATTGATGTACAAATATTGAAACATAGCTACTAACCATCATCAATGGTTTACATTATGGTTCACATTTTGTACCATACACTTTTAAAGCATTTAAATCTTTTAAGATATTTAAAAAAATTATAATGGAACAATGTGTCTTTCTGTTCACTGACTATGTTTCAGTGCCCCTATACCTCTCTTTCTAAGCTGGTATGCACAAGACTGGAATAATTGTGTTATCAGGAGCAAGAGGAATCCTAAAACAACACAACAGATGGAAATTTTTTGGAACATCTGTGTCTGTGAACTGTAAATGGTAAAATGTCTCTATTTTTTTATGTGTGCCTTGTCCATAAAAGTCCCCAAATTTTTAATTCAAAGATAAATTCAAGTGTTGGAGACTATGTGGTGGCAGACATGGAAGCACTCATTCTCTACTGGTGGGATTGTAAAATGGCACAGGCCACCTTTGCTGCTGGTGGTACCTCAGGAAGCTAAGTATGAAGTTAGCACAAATGTTCACAGCTGCATGGTTTACAGCTTCCACTGGATTGTAAGGATGGATGGTTCCTAAAGTGGGAGTGTGGCAGATGTGGCTCAATCACTTTGGTGCCCACCTCCCATATAGGAGATCCTGGGTTCAGTTCCCTGTGTCTACTAAAGAGCACAGACAATGAGCAAAGGAAATGAGCCCCACCCCCACCTCAGGCCACATAAACTGGGCTTCCAGGGCTCCACACCTCCCCCAACCCCAGGAGGCCCAAATCCCACCCATGTCTGAAAACCAAGTGCTGCCCCCCAGCGGCCATACCCACCCCGAAGTTACCTGAGATGGTCAACCTTGTAGGCCCCTATAAAAGCAGCCAGCAGTGGATGCCCAAAAATCAGCAGGGACAGACAATGAGCAGGGGTGGGGTGGACTTGGAGAATGATTGTGGGAAACCTAGGGTTCTGGTGGGACACAGATTTGCTCCTTCTCTTGGGTCTGCATATTGGCCAGCTTGGGCTGGTTTCAGGTTCTGGGGTGGTGGAGGCAGCACTCAGAAAATGGGCTGAGGTTTGGGGTTGAGGTGGAGGGCTTGGGGACATGTGTGTTATCCTTTGATTTCCTCTTCTGGAAAGGAAGACTATCATTCATTCTGGAATATGTGAAAGCTCTCAAACACCCCAGGAATGCAGAAGGGGTAGAGGCATGGTCATCCTCTTCAGATAATCTTACCCTCATCTTGGTCTGACACACTTTATTTTATTTGGAGTCTCAGCACATCTGTCTCAGTACAAATGATGATGTGCTGAGACACATCAATGATGATAATAAGATAAGAAATACTCTCTTGGATCATCAGAGATTTTATTCAATTTCACAGAATAAGGACAAGGACAATGATAATAAGTAACCATGGTGGTTACTGGTAACATTCTTGATGGTGAGTGACCACAAGGTCAACAACAATAACAGAACAAATAACTCATTCACTAATTTATTCATTTATTTATGATATGACTCATAAGCCAAGGGGGTCAGGATTTGGGGTACAGGGATGGCCCAGCTCTGCCCATTTGAGAACAGAAGGCCCCTTCTACATCAGGGTCCTTCCCTCACCCCACCCCTTTATGTATGCACACACACCTATTGTATAAATATCACTATGTATATGTATTTTGCACACAAACACTTCTGCCTTAAACTTTATGCACATGTATTTTGGTATTGAATGAGGTGCAGTTTCAGGCTAAATTCCTATACTTTCATGAGTGGGTCAAAAAATTAATGCATATTGCATTGTGTCAATTTCCCCCCAACTGTTGTACTGTTTGGGCATTTCCACCAGCAATGTGTCAGAGTGCCTCTTTCACCACAGCCTTTCCTTCTCCTGTATTAGTAATAAAATTATTATATTTTAATATAAGGATCATTTTTTTACTTTTTTCTGTCAGCTTTAATAGCCCTTTTAGATTAATGAGATGTCCCTTTTGCAAATATTTGCCTGTAAATTTTTAATTGCATTTTGACTTTGATTATGCTGATTATTTTTGCCCATCAAGTTTTTTTTGCTTAATAAAGTTTTAATTAAAAATAACAATTCTATGAAAGGAGAAGATAAAGAATGAGATGACAAGAAATATTTGATCTTAATAGGGCAATACAAAATAGACCCATTATCAAAGACCAGTTAATTTTTTAGGAGAAAAAAATACCCAAAGTATAAAGTGGAGTATAGGAAAATAGTTTTTTATAATTATGATTTAATTAAAGCTGCTTACAGTTATTCTCTCCCACAATAGTTAAGCATGAATTATAAAAGAATAAAAGATGAGAAAAACAAGCACCAGCAGTACACCATGGTTAGAGGGGCCAGCAAGCAAACATCTGTGGACTCGAGTTTTCACTACAACAGGAATGGGACTAGACTCAGGAAGATTTTTTTTTTCCTTTTAGGAAGGAAATTAAGACTCCAAAGGAAACAAACACAAAGTCATGTAACTGCCCACTGCCCAAGATGACAGCACTATAGAAAATAGTTGTAAGTTAATTTTCAGAGAAGACTGGAGATTTTTCAGTATTTACACAAAAGTAGACAGTATATATGTTTTTAGCAAAATAAAATAAACATCATTTGCCACCAAAAACTTTATTTAGAGAAGAAAACTTTTGCAGCAAGTCACAAGGGTTCTAGTATATCATTTCCTAAAAAAATATTTTTATGTATCAATAAAATTGATTTGTTTAAAACAATAAAAATATTTTTATGTATTATTAAAATAACCTGCTCTTTAATTACATCAGAATTTTTCTCTTTTTTTTTTTTTTTTTTGATTTGTATTCTTTAATTTTTACATGTTCACATGAGTCTTGTTTCCTCAATTGGATGTGAATCCCTTCAAGCCAAAGAATTTGTCTTTTGGATGTTTTCTGTGGGCTTTTTAAAATGCCTTTTTTGTGGCTTGCCTTTATAGATGATTGTAGATTGATTTTTGTAGTACTTTAACTCATGTTTACATAGCTTTTGAAAGACCAGAGGACTTGTATGTAACCCACCCTTAGGACACTGAACAATGTAACCAACTGTAGGGTCTTACCCTTGGGTTTATTCTTTACCTCTAGAATCTTTAAAAGTTTTGGTGCTGTCCATTCCTTAGGCCCCCACTGCAGTGGAAATCTTGCAGTACCTCAGGTCAGCATTTTGTCACTCACCTCCTGGCTGGACTGCCTACCACTTGCATCAGACTTTTTAAGGATAGTTATAAAAGACTTCTCCACCTTTAGGTTATCATGGAAATCATACTTTATTCCAGTTCTTGTATGGTTTCAGTTTTTACATTTATATCTCTGATCAACTTGGAGTCTATTGTTTTTCAAAATGGCTATCTAGTTTTCCCTACACCATTTATTTAAAAGCCCATTTTCCCATAAATATAATATCTTTGTCATATACTAAATTTCCATACAGAGTTGTGATTATTTCCAGACTTTATTCTTTTCCATGGGTCTTCTAGTCTATTGCTGTGCCTGTTTATCATGTTTTCTTTAGAGGCATGTTATGTACAGTATAATTTTTACATGGTATAAAAATGTATAGTACTTTTTAATTCTAGAATTTGCTTTCTGAGGTGCTTCTGCAGCTAATTGTCATTCTTCTGGGAAAGTACGGTTTTCTTTATTATGTTATGGAAAAAAAATCAATTATCACCCCACAGATGCTTTGGAAACTCAAGGGCCCTGAGAAGACCATTAGCTATGCTGGGTGTGTGATCAGCTGTACAATGTTTTGGGGCTGGGCTCCACAGAATGTGTCCTCCTGAAGGTGGTGGCCTATGATGGCTTCAATACCATCTGATAGCCCCTCCACTATGGTGTATCTATGCACCCAGTGCTTCTTCAGCTGTGGCTTGGGTCAGTGGTTTGCAGGGTCCATGGTGCAGTCCGTCCTTGTTTTCCAATTGCCTCTCTGCAGCCACCACAGGGTAGACAACTTCATGTGTGAGGAGCCTGTCCTGATGAAAATTGTCTGTGTGAACACAACTTTCCTGGAAAATAAGCTCACCATGGCTAGTGTTCTCTGTGTGGTTACACCTCTGGGGCAAACTCTGCTCTCCTATGGTTTCACCATTAGAAGCGTGCTGAGGATAAAATATGAGGGAGGCAGGAGGGGAACATTTGACACCTGTGGGTCTCTCCTGATCATTGTGGTCTTGTTCTTTGAGGCCATAATTTCTGCCTACATCCAGACTAAGTGCAAGTACATGCAGAACCACAGTAAATTACTCTCTTTCTTCTGCACTGTAGTGACACCCCCCCCTTAATCCTTTGATCTACACCTTGGGAAAAAAAGAGGTTAAGTGGGCTCTGAAAAGGCTGCTTAGAAGAGACCCAAGTTAAGCAAAAAAAAAAAAGAAATATACTCAAGAAACTCCTCAGATGTTAGTCATTTTCAGGCACCATCTATTTATGGATTCTTATGTAGTAGAGCACAGCTCTCTCATAAATAAAGGTAGGTATGGAATTTCCTTTCAATGTCTCCTTGTAGTTATCTACTGTAAATCCTTATCCTCCTTTCTGGAAATGTTACATGTCTCCCTTTGGATCTACTTTGTAACAGTTATGAATAAATAAATATTTATAGGTATGTTTATATATTTAAATGAATCTTCACATTATTGCTCTAGTAACTGCCATAGGTATGACAAACCTGTTTTCACATCATAAAGTAAATCTACCCCAGGTATGTGAGTTGGGATCAAAGCAACATGAACATAGTTTAATGGTAAATATTTCCTATTGCTATCCAAGTCACTCGTTTAACAGCAGTACAGGCAGTGTATGTTGTATACATTGTTTACATGAAATGTGAAGGTAATTGGAGCATCCACAATTATCTAACAGTTGGCCTTACTTGTGGAATTACTGATTCTTGTTCATTCGGAAGTGGCCTATGGAACTAAGTTCACCCAGGGATTTTCTCATCTGTCCTATCCACAGAGGATACCCCAAAAGAAGTACTAGGAGGCAGCATGTTTCTCTTTTCTTCATCTCATAGCATAGAATAACTCTCATCTCTTTTGATCAACTGTTTGACTGTATACCTTGGATGTAAGATAAATTGCAAATACAATTTTGAATATTGTCATTAAGTCTGAATATTTAAATTTAACCAAGAAATTGCTTTATAAATAAGAAAACTGTCCAAATTTGAGTATTTTTATAGTATTCACTTTTACTAATATTATATTTGATAGAATTTACAAAATTCTTTTCCTTTATATTGAACATAAAGTTTTTATCTATTCTAAAATCATACTTGGGAAACGGATGTGGCTCAAGAGGTTCGGCGTCCGTCTACCATATGGAGAGACCAGGGTTCGATCCCCAGTACCTCCCGGTAAAAAATAAATAAATAAATAAAAATTAAAAAAAAAAAATCATACTTAACAACTTTGGAAACTTAAATTTAAAAAGTTTCCCTGAATCCTATCTTCCACACTAAAGCTCTGTGAGTCTGTGCAAGTTGTCCATCATGGCATTGCACTGACAGATAAGTACGATTGTATATTTTGTCATAACCTACAAAATTGTGTGGGACAGACTATAAACTATAATGTAAACTGTAGTCCATAGTTAGTAGCAGTGCTTCAATATGTGTCCATCAATCACAACTAATCTACCACATTAATGAGGCATGTTGTTAATGTGGGAAAGTGTGGTAGTGGGGCATATGGGAAACCCTTATATTTTAATGTAATGTTTATGTAATTTAAAACTTCTTTAAAAATAAAATAATAATTATGAAAAGAAAACTTTCCCTTATTTTACCTATGTTCACAATAGATATCTATTTTCAAAATATTATCAAGATTGCTAATGACTTTAATTCTAGAACATGTTCAGGTATATTTGCAAAATGTTATTATTCTATAGGTTTAGTTTTGATAGAAATAAATACTTTTAACAGATAGTATGAAGTTGAATGAGGTGGTATAAAAAACCCCATATTGGAGAAGATGAAGGTGATCTGGTCAGAAGACATTTATAAAGTGTCTTAAGGAGTGCATATATAGACCTTGTGTTTCTCTGTTTACAAAATATAATTTGGCATTAAGAATTTTTAGGACAGTGTTAAATTAAAAGCAAATCTGGACTTAGGTGAGGGGTGATTATGTGAAAAGAATATTATAATAAGGAGAATGCTCTGAATAAGATATCTGTATGTGTCTCAAGATTTAGTTTAAAATGTATTTTTTTTTCATGGAGAGAAGAAAGGAAGGCTAGAAAAAACCAGTTACAGAGAAGAGCCCATCCTGTGATCAGGTAGGAGATCAGAGGTTAGTTGTATGCTGAGGCAGCCTATTCTCTGTGTCAGGACATGTTTTATTATTTTTTTAGTTTTTTTTTTTAATATATTTTTTATTTTTAAAAGATACTTAGATTACATAAATTGTTACATAAAAAAATAAGGGATTCTCATATGTCCCACTCCCCAGACCTTCCACTTTTCCTCACATTAACAACTTTTTTCATTAGTGTGGTACATTCATTGCAATTGATGAACACATTTTGGAGCATTGCCACTGAGCACGGACTATAGTTTACATTGTAGTTTACACTCCTCCCACTCAATTCTGTAGGCTATTGCAGGATATATAATGGCCTTTATCTGTCACTGACTGCAATGTCATCCAGGCCAATTCCACATCCTGAAAATGCCCCCATATTTCACCTCTTTTCCTGCCTCATGGACTTCAGCATCTCCTGTGGCCACATCAATGATATTTCTTCCATTGCTAGAATCACAATAAGTCTTTAGTAGAATAACAGTAAGTCCACTCTAGTCCATAGTTTATTCCCCAATCCTGAGGATTCAAAGATGGTGATGCCCATTCCACCTCTAATTGAGAGGGGCATTTGATCCCATATGGCTGATGGATGGGACTCTCTTTCTAGCAGTTGTAGACTCTCTCAATTCCTTGATGTGGTGGTTGCCCATCCTCACCTTCCCATCTACTCTCCTGCATGAGTCCAATGAACTGGGGTGTAGACACTGTATCTTTGGGAGGGGTCTTTAAGGAGAGGTGGTAGACTGGCTCAGACTGAGGGTTTACTCAAGTTCAGGGACATGGGGAAAGGAGAGAAGCTCAAAAAGCTTGATTGACAAGCATTTTGTTCCAATAAATCATTTGGTACCTGCAGTTTGGCCAATCATTTATGAGTTGAACAATGGAAATTTGCAGTGTTTGAATGTGGACTTGCCACAGGTCAACAAGGGCACATCAGTGAATCTTACTGAAGTCATAAAGGAAGGTGGTGCTTTGCATTAAGGTGTTTTCCAGACTCTAAAGCATGAAAGCATTTTTTTTACCCTTCAAAGATTTCCTGGATCACAGGGCCTGGGTACAGTTCAACATTGCCAGTGATTTTTATTAGAATTAGGACAGCTAAATGCCTAATAAGTAGAGGATTATCCACCAAAAATTTTTGAAATTTCAAACAGACACAAAATGAAGAAAATAAAAATATCCTTGTATGCACACTCATTTTTAAAATCTTAATATTTTGCATATATTCTATACATGCATAGTAAATATTTTTGGTTTTTAATTAACTTTTTATTGAAACATACTGTATCTTTTTAAAAAAAATAGTGTAAATCATAAGTGTAGAGTTCTATGAATTTTCACAAAATGAAAAAAACATGTGTTACCATCAACCACATTAAGAAAGGAGAATTAACAGCATAGTGGAAGCCTTCCAGTTGATCTTTAGAGGCATGACACATGCCTAGTGTATTAGTCAGCATTCTCTAGGGACACAAAACTTATAGGACATATCTGTAAACAGTATGAGATTTTACAAAATTGTCTTATATGAACATGGGGATGCACAAGTCCAAATTCCACAGGGTAGGTGGGAAACTAGGGGCTCTGATGAAGGTCCTCAATGAGTTCCCCAGGAGATGCTGGATGTCTGAAGTAGTGATGGGAATTCTTCCCTGAATGCTACAATCACTTCCACTTTTGAGGCCTTCAACTGATCTGATGAGACTTCACTCATTTCTGAAGGCAATCTCCTTGGCTGATTGTAGATGTAAGCAGCCATTTATGCAATCAACTCACTGATGGGTAAAGCCCATGATATACACTGGATTTACAATTAGCCCAGTGCTTCCTAGATCAAACAAATGGGCACCATTAACTGGCCAAGTTGATGCATTAGCCTAACCATCATAGTCTACCCCTTGTCAAATTATAGCCATACACATCACCTAAAAACAAACTTATTCACTAAAAATAATAACAGACCTATATATGTATGTGTGTGTGTGTGTGTGTATTTTTTGACCTAACAATACTCAACTATCCTGCATACAACTGGAAGTGCACTAAGTCTCTCAAGATCAAGGTGCAATCCTTAGGTAATATTCACTCTTAAACTTGACATCCTTAAATACTACAACTTGAAACTAACACAACTTATGTCATATGATAAGGGGAAATGTTAGGGAAGAAAACAAAGGTATTTGTTTTAGGTACATATTCAAACATAATAATGACAAAACAAGAAAGAAATATTCATAACCTTTACAGTCCTCATATCTGTAACTTGTTGTGGCAGTTTGATATTATTTATGAATTCCAAAAAAAATATTGATTATGTTTGTAAACAGGTCTGTTCCTCTGGGCATGATATCCCTTTGATTGTATTAAATTCAGAGGTTTCACTTTTACTTTATTAAATCAAGATATGGATTTGATTCAACCATGTCATTAGGGCATGCAGGGTTGAGTCCCCACACCCTTGGGATATATAAATGGATGCTCAACCAGGATCAGTGAAGTAAATGCACAAGAGAAGAACACAGAGGAATAGGGCTAACTCATTAGTAACAGCATAGGCCCTACTCAAATTTCCCTGATTTCTCTCTATACAAATCATAAAACTCATGCACTCCTTTTAGAGTTTCATTGCATACTTACTCATGAGTACCACTTTGTACATCATCTTTGGGGAATTGTGATTTTGGTCTAGTTATAGGTCTGGAAGAGAAGAGGGGTGGTGGGGGTGGGTAAGGAGAAGCATTAGAAATGTCTTGCAAGCCACTTACCTCAGGGCATTCCCTTGCCGGTTCATCTGGTGAGACAGGATTAATCTCTTCAGATAGGATTGTATGAAAGATTCTTGAGGCAAGGTGGAGGTTGGTGATGGTTTCTTCAGGGCACGGAGAGGTCCAGATCCCTTGGTGGCAGGCTGGAGATTGGGGGGTGGAGGTTGGAGTTTGGATGGAACACATCTCAGGGTGGGGGAGAAGATGGGGACTCTTTGGGGAAGGCTGGAGTTTGGGCAGAGCAGGCTTGAAGTTGGGTTGTACCCATGTCAGGACAGAGAGGAGGTGTGGACTGCTTGTGGGGAGGTTTCATATTGGGTGGTGCAAGCTTGATATTTTGTTGTCTCCCCAAATCAGCCCATTACAGCTTTATTTGGCAAAGTCTTAGCAGAATTTAGGGTTTCAATGTCCCCACCCATATTATCATAAACCCATTTGTCTCCATCCCAATTCTCAGGGTTCCACTCCTTTCCAACCAATACCCTCACTTTAACAGCACACATCCTACAAGGTTGAGATTTTAGTTTCTGTTGTAATTCTGCTATTCATAAATGAGACTTTGAGACTGGTTTTCAGAGATCTCAATTCTGCAGCTGTACAAAACCAGAGTTTCTTTCAGAGCACACATAGAATCTTTCACATCATTGATTGGTGCTTAACTTGCAAATTTGAAGCCTTCAGCTAATCCCTTTCCTTTGTAACTATATCTATTGTATTTAGGAACAGCCAGGAAACATCACTGATAAGGTGTTATAAAAATCTCACTCATGTCCTTGTCTCTTATAAGGGTGGATGCAGTCATACTTAGGGGTGATATTTTGCATATCTCTATTGTCAATTTACACCATGGACAGCCAGTGGGCTCTTGATTATTTGAAACAGAGTCATTAGTGACATTGAATATAATCAGAGTTAGAGAGCTTATTGCAAAAGTCCCAGAACCAACTCAGAAGTCACATTTTTAAGATTCTGTTTCCTAAGAACCATTCCCAGTACCAAGGAGAATTAGTCACAGTGCACTATGGAAACAGACTAGCAGGAGATATCTGTAAATAATATGAAATTTTATAAAATTGGCTCACATGACCTTGGAGAGGTATAGTTTTTAATTCTGTAGGACAGACTGAAAAACAGGGGTGCTGGTGAAAGTCTTCAATGAGTTCCCCAAGAGACTGGTTTTGTCAAGTAGAGATGGGATTTCTCTCCCAGAATGCTGAAATCACATCTCCTTTTTAGGCCTTCAACTGATTGGATATGAAGTCACTCATTGTTGGCAACAATATCTTTAGTTGATTGTAGATGGAATCTACATCTAAGCCATCTATGCAATCAAGTCACTGATGATTAAAGTCCATGAAATGATCTTGTATTACAATTAGCCCAGTGCTTGCTTGTCCACACAACTGGGCACAATTACCTGGCTGAGTTGACACATTAGCCTAACCATCACATCTAGTAATTACCTGGGAAATATTTTTTTATTGTTTTTATGCTGTTTTAATATTTTATTTAGAAATTATTTTAGATATACAGAAAAAGACACAAAAATAATACAGAAGTAATATGTTCCTGTCACTGATCCTCACTCTTGATAACATTCCACATACCCATAGCAGCAACTATCAAAACCAGAGAATTAACAATTAACATGTCCATTAGACACAGCAGAGGCCCCAGGAAGAGAGACTAGCCATTCACCTGATCATTTGCAGCTGCCCTTGTGGAGAGAGCAGAGCAGATGAACCTGGAGAAAAACAAACCCCAGGAGAGAGATGAGAATTATCCCAATGTACAGCTGATATCAGAAGAAGCTGGTGTCATGGAACCTAAAGGGGAAGAGGAAGCCTGAAGTTTTGCAGATGTCAGCAGCCATATTGTTCCAACATATGGCAACAGCCTTTAGTGAGGCAAACAACTCATGCTTTATGGCCTAGTAACTGTAAGTTTCTACCCCAAATAAATACACTTTATAAAATCCAACAGTTTTCTTGTATTTTGCAGCAGCACCCTTTTGGCTCACTAATACAGAATTTGGTGCCAGAGAGTGGGATCATGTTTTTTGCAATGACCAAAATGCTGGAACAGTTTTATATGTGGGTAAGAGGTATTTTTGGAGGAATTGTGAGATGCTTGATGGAAATGGCCTAGCTTGCTTTGAAGTGACTTTTTATGAGGGCTTAGAAGTAAATAATGAAACCATTGTTGGAAACTGGAGGAAAGGTGATCTGTGTTTTAAAGTTGCAGAGAACTTAACAAGATTAACCCTGGTGTTTTATGGAAGGCAGAATTTGAAAATGTCAAGCCTGGGCATTTAGCTGAAGAACTTTCCAAAGTAAACTCAGAGAATGTGGCTTGGCTTCTCTGTGCAGCTTGTAGGAAAATGCTAGAGAAGAGAGATAAGCCGAGAAATGAACTTTTGGGCACAAAGAAAACAGAAACTGATTCTTGAAATTCCAATCCTCTGGAAATCAAACCCCTAAACAATAGTGTCCCATTTGAGGACTTAACTAAATTTGGAAATTGTAAATCAGTATTGAATATGCAGTTATCTAGGCAGGAGTTGTGGAAAACCTTATTTTTGATGTCTTGGACCTCTGCTTCCTTCATGCTAAGACAACAAGCTTTTTCAGAAGATTGTATGAATAAAACCACTGTCTGTTTGGACTAAAAGAGACATTTAGGGAAGATATGGAAAGGAAAGCAGCTTTAAGAGGAAAACCATGAAAGTTGGGATCTGGAAATGAGACACTGCCTTGGGTCAAGAGAGGAATCCCACCTATGTATACTGAGAAGGCAAGTTTGCCTCAGCAGTTGAAGAGTGTGGATATTCCTATGCAATGTTCAGGGAGAGTTTTGCTGCCTCAGGATACAGAAAGGTTGGAGCATATCCCCCAATGATTAGGGAGGTTATGGCCATCCCCTGAAAGGTCTAAGAGGAGTGAGCCTGTCACCCATGGATTAGAGAAGACTCGTTGCTCTGAGTGGGTTGGGCATGTATTTCAAAGGTTAGGGATAATGTTGTCTTCACTGTATTAGGGGAGCTAAGACTTTACCCCAGAGTTCAGGGAAGGTGTGGCCATCACCCCAAAGTTCTTGGAGTGGGAGGTCTGAAACTTGGTCACTACCCAGATGCCTGGTGAGGGTGGAACCAAGAAAATGACCATTGGGAAAGCCTTTGGAAAGGATGGGTTCTCATGAGGCACCAGGGAGAAGAAACAATCATCTTAAGAATGACTTTCAGACTTTGACATCTAATCAATTATACCCTGCAGGTTTTCAGAACTGTTCTAGAGCCATGACTCATGTTTCCCTCCAATTTCTTCTTATGGTAATGCAAATGTTTATCCTATGTCTATCCATTTGTTTATGGGAAGCAAATAAAGGGTTTTGTAAGTTTCAGAGGTCTAAAGTCAGACAGAACTTTGCTCCAAGACAAACTGTATTTCCTTTAACTGATTGTGATATGATTTTGGACATAGCATTGTTACTAATGCATGGATTTTGGAATATTGTAATGTCTTTTTGGAATTGAAAGGCTGGAGTGTGGCCATTTGATACTATTGATGAATTCTGAAAAGAAATAGTATTTATGTTTGTAAAATCATCTGTTCCTCTGGGCTAGTGATACCCTTAGGTTGTATTGAATTCAGATATTTCCCTTTTACTTGATTAAATTATGAATCAGACTTTGATTGGGCCATGTCAGTAGGATGTTGAATCCCCACCCTCCTGTTGGGCTGGGACTCACAGAAAAAGTGACTAGGCAGAGGAGACAGTGAGAGTTTTAATGTTGGAGCACCAGGAATTAAATACAAGAAGAAACAAATATGTGAGGAAAGAGAGAAGGCTCCATTAGACAAGGCAGAAGCACCAGGATGAGAGATGAGCCATTAATCTGACAGTTTAGTTCTGGCCTTGGGGAGAGAGCAGAGCAGCTGAGCTCAGAGAGAAATGATCCTTGGGAGAGAGTAGAGACTTGTCACAGCATATAGCTGATATTGGAAGAAGCTTGGACCAATGAGCCTTAAGGTGAAGAGGAAGCCTGAATCCTTGCAGACATCAGCAGCCATCTTGCTCCAACATATGCCAATAGACTTTGGTGAGAGAAGTAACTTACACTTTATGGTCTGGTAACTATAAGTTTCTACCCCTAATAAATACTCTTTAAAAAAGCCAACAGATTTCTGGTATTTTGCATCAGCACCCCTTTGGATGACTAATACGGGCATAAGAGTATTAAATGAAGTAATAATTATTTAATAATTAGAATTACTGTCCTAATTCTAATTAGGCTTAATTAGAATTTCATCAGTTTTTTCACTACTGTCCTTTTATCCTTTCCAAGGTTCAAAATTCCAGTTAGTTATTATATCTCTTAATGTTTTCCTATCTGTGATAGTGCTTCTGTCTTTTCCTGTCCTTCATGTCCTTGACACTTTTGGAAGGTTCTGATTAGTGTTTTCATACAACATCTCTTAATTTGGATTTATCTTAAGTTTTCTCATTATTTTATTGAAGTTAGCAAGTTGGCAGAATATCAGAGAAGGGCTGTGCCCTTCCCATTCATCATCAAAGAAGACAAATGAGATCCATATCTTAACCTTAAATGCTGAATTAAGGAGGTGTCTCCCCTGTGAACTTACTGTTTTTCCTTTTGCAATTAATAAATAACATAGGGGAGGTACTTTGAGACTATAGCAATATACTTTCTCATCATACATCTGTCCAGATTTTAGAATACATAGGTGATTCTTGTCTGCAACCATTTTATTGGGACATTTGCCTAATGGTGATTTTATATTTCCCTCACTCCTCCTACATTCATTAATTGGAATTCTTCTGTACAGGAGGCTTCTTCCTCCCTCCCACCAACCCTCCATCCCTTCCTTACTTCTTTCCTTTTGATTCATTCTTTCTTCAATTCTTATATCAGTGTGTGTTTCTGGTTATTCTTTTATTTTATGGGCTATAATCCAATGTGCTACAATATTTAGTTTCCTTTCTCAAACTCTTTTAACTTTGGTCATTGGGAGTTCATTTGTTTTGGTTTCTGTGTTCTTATGACATGCCCTCATCCTTTCTCACACACTTCCTTATCTTCTGGCAGTAGCTTTTCCAGGCTCATTTTGTTCTCCTTGTTTCCAATCTGAATCCACCACTTTCCTAAGAATTCCTGGTTTCTTTTATTGGAGAATGTATTCTTTGTGGTAGAAGTAGCAATGGAGATGGATTTACTAATATGTATTAGTATTTGTATAGACTTATTTCATCTTTTGCACTACAGTGTCCTGTCAAAGGACTTTGATAAAGTTACCTAAGTTAGAATTTTATTCTTTACCCTTTCAATGTAGTTACACTATTTATTTTATACAGTCCTCATTTTATTAAAGTTTGTGTTACACTTAGTTGCCACCCCATTCTGGTTGATTTTAGTTAATTATTTATTTGGAGAATAAATTTCTAAATAATTAAAAACAATGTCAGATTGGAATTTAAAAAAGCAAAAGGAGGCTGCACCTTACATATGAAGATGTAAAAAGATTGAAAGTAAGGGATAAAGAAGATATACCAAGCAAACATTGGCCAACAGAAAGTTGGTTTAGCCTTACTAACATCAAAGTAGATTTTAAAAGAAAACTATTATGCAAAGATAAGAGGGACATTTCATAATGACAAAATATGTCATCAACAAGGAAGTGATAGTAATCCTGACATACATTATAAAATATAGATCCAAAATATGAAGAAAAATTTAAAATAAAATGATAAAAGAGACTAATCTACAGTTATAATTGAAGATTTAACCACACCACTCAGAATAATTGATAGAAAAGGCATATTAACATAAATGCATAAGGATATATAAGATATGGATAAGAAAACTAACAAAAATTATCTAATAGATATAAAGAGAGAACACTGAATGCAACAAATGCATTTAAGATTTTTTCAAGCACACAAAGGCCATTTATAAAAAGTTGGGCATATATTGAATAGCAAAGCAAGTACAAATATATTTGAAAAGTTTAGAGTCATAGTAGCATTTCCACTGACAGAAACAAAATAAAGAATTAAATAACATTTAATGGATGAAGTATTAGTATTTTTAATATAAAAATTTCAAACACATAGAAATGGATATAGAATAATATCACATAAACCCATGTACACAGCAAATCCACAATAACAAGTTTCAATATTTGGACAGTTTGTTTTTATCTATTTTCATCCACACTTTTGTTGTAATTTTAAAAAGTAAATCCCAGGCCTCATGTGATTGCAATCATAAATAATTTAGAATGAAAATTAATGATATTTCTTGATATAACTTATAAGCCCTAGTTCATATTTCCTTGCCTTTTAATGACTTTTTATTTTTGGTTTATTCAAATGATGATCCAAATAAGTTCCACACATTGCATTTTGTTCATATGTTTCTTTACTGTCTTTAATCTATCAAAGTGGTAAGCAAATATATTCTGTAAAAGGCTGGATAGTTAAAATCTTAGGTTCTGTGATCCTATGGTCCCTGTAGCAATCTCTAAACTCTGCTGTTATAGCATAAGAGCTTTCATAGACAATCAAATCAAAATGAATGGGGATGGTTGTGTTCCATTAAAGTTTTATTTACACAAATAAGCAGCAGGTTAGATTTGGCCCACTCTTCGTGGTTGCCAACTGAAGCCTGGTTTACAGTTGTGTGGGGAAAGAATTTAACCTGCAGAAGCTGATAGGATATTACAATTTTAAAACTTCACAAGAATATAAATCTAAGAGCTATAAAGTTATAAAGTTAATCAATTCTTTTGGGGAACTCTCTCTTCACCTTTGGTCTCCTTATTCTCAAGCCTTGAACAACTTGCTCTTTATCCTCTTCTACTTCATTATTGGATCAACTAATCATTAGCACACTTGAAA
Source organism: Tolypeutes matacus (assembly GCA_026826555.1). Lineage (NCBI taxonomy): Eukaryota > Metazoa > Chordata > Mammalia > Cingulata > Chlamyphoridae > Tolypeutes > Tolypeutes matacus. Next base: position 242,877 of record JAKSZT010041706.1, on the reverse strand, counting down.
AATCTATGTGTCTGAAAATTTTGTTTTTATACACAACACACTTGTGACAGGATTTTTATGTAAATGGAAGATATAGTCAACCTAGAAAAGAAGTTTAAAACGTATTTATTTCATAGATAATAGTGATTTAGAAATTGTTTGGGTTTCTTTGATATTATTTCCAAATTCAAATAAAAAAGAAATTGTTTAAAAAGCATATGCAGATTAAAACTAAAGAAGAGCCTTCAAAAAGAAAAATAAATTCAGCCAACCCCACCACATAGAAAGAAGCCTCATCACCAGGGCTACAGCTTCTAGCAGGGACATCTTCTGGAACCACTTGGTCCCTATCACTCTTACTTGTCTCAGGAAAATATTTACTACACCTGGCAACAATGGAATAACCTCCCAGCACAAAGCCTAACATCCGGGCTCTGAGCAGACTGCCTGGGTGTCTTAAGACGGTGCTTACTTTTGCTGCGGACAAGTGACTCCAACACCCAGTGCCTTGGATTTCAATTGTCTGGAATAAGGACAATAGTAGAAGGTGGAATTAGACAGCATATTCCAAGAGCTTAGCCATTCCTCCTACACCCTCAGAACTCAGTTAATGGGAGTCTCTGCCACAGCTACCGTCAGAGCTGGGGTTGAGGAAAATGTGGTCCAAAAGCTCCAAACTCCAGAGTCTGAGGATCAATCAGTCAGGAATTTCACACTATCACCAATAATTCAGGAACATTTAATAGAGAAAATATTGAGAACAATTTACCTAATGATAATGTAGCTGCTTAAAACTTTATATATTACAGTGTTCTAAATATGCATTTTTGGTGTTTTTAATGTTCTACTTTTTTGAAAACTATAATTTTATAACATAAGCTATAATGAGAAATGATTTTTTTTTTTGTTCACAGGAAGAAAATAGCTAAAATAAAATAAATCAAATGTTTATATTGGCTATTGCTTGATTGTATGCATGTAAGTGAATTAAATGTGAATTTTTACTTTTATGTATTCTATAAGTCTTATTTATATTTAATAGAGAATGCCCACAATTAAATATTTTATCTATTTTTATTATATATGAGGTACATTTTATTGAAGAAACCTTCAAAAGAGAAATAAGAAAAATAAATGACTGCTAATATGACTACCTAGAGAAACTACTAACATTGCATTTGGATCCTATCTAACTTATTTATAAAGTTATTTAAAAAACAAAATGGTCAATGTTATACAAACTTCTCTTACTTACTTTAATACTTAAATAATTTATTCATGTCCTTCTGGATTAATAAAAATACTCATAAATTAACTTCTGTATTGTGTGCATGTAATTCCTGCTTATATGTGTCACATAATAAACTACTCAGTTATAATTGCATGTTTAGGTTGTTTCCATTGTTAATTTCTATGTGCATATGTAGATTAAAGCAGCAAAGTAGCATGTTTAACTGAAGGACCTGTATCATCTGTAATAAAATATGGATGTTGGGCACAGCACACACCTAGGTCACCATTGAGCATCAATACAACGCCCGATAAAGGGGTTCTGACTAGATATATCATATTTGGGGAGAAGATCACATCACTTCACTTGGTGATAATCTTAAGTTAAAACATGGTAGCAGTCAGAGATCTCCACTCTTTGTCATATTTCAACTAATGTTGACTCCATAATCACCCTCCCAGTTGAGTGCTGAATGGGCATCTCCCTGAGAACCAAATGCTCAAATCCAAGGCATTGACTTAATTGATGCTTGGAGCTACTGGATGTTTCTCTTAAGAGAAAATCTATGGATGATCTCAAATACATTGGGTCAGGATTCATCTGCACATTTGTAAAATTATATAACAATCCTGAAAATGATTTATGTAATTATTTTGGTTTAGCTTTCTTCTTCCATCCTGAATTTTAATATTATTTCTTTCTTTTTAAAACTTTTCCACACATGTAACTAAGATAAATATTTCCCATCTGTTACTTTCAATATTCTGTAACAAGTACCTCTGAATTTAAGTTCTGGGTCTTTTTATTTTCTGTCTGATTACATATTTTTATGATATTTGCAAGTCACAAAAATAAATTTTTGACTCCACATTGTGTACCAATCAATAAAGTTGAAGAAAATTATTATAACATTTTTGGTGGGAGGAAATAATGCACTTCATACAGTTATTGGAGAACTAAAAGGCATATGGGACAGATATATGTGGGAAAAGGGCAGAAATCAAATGTGCATCCAATGGGCTAGAAAATTCCTGAGAGAACAGAGTGAGAATTTTCCAGGTTCTGACATAGAACCTGGAAATTTATACTCTGAACATGAGCTAAAATATTTTGGAATATCTGTCTAGTTTTGGGCTCACCTTGTAAAATTCATCAGCAGACAATGTCCATCTAGAATTTGGCAATCAGAATTCTGGCTTCGAGAACAGAGATGACTACAAAATTGCAATCACTGTTATTAAAGAAGTTCCTTACAACATTTTGAGGAGTATACATACTAAGTGCATTCAAAAAACTGTGGTCTATGGTTGGTGGCAAGGCTCCAGGATGTGTAAGTTCATTGAGGTTGGTGGGCCACACTATGGGAGATGTTTGTGTTGGATGTGGTGGGAGGTGTGGGAGGTGGGCAGCATGGGAATCCCAGTGGGTTCCGTGTAATATTTTGGGTAATCTAAGCACCTCTTAAAATATATGTATATATATATATAAAAAAAATAAAAATAAATTTACAAAAAAAAAAAAAATGATGTGTACAAAAATGTCCATTCTTGCCTATCCACATATATCTGTACACCCACAAATACACACATCCATGTGAATATTTCTGGAGATATTCTATACGAGTTCAAATACTGGTCCAGTCATCTAACAGATGTTTCAAATTTAACATTTACTTAAACTGTCTGTTCCTCATATTGCCCATTTATAAAAGGAGACTATAATAGTAACTCCCTCATGGAGTTGCTCTGAGAATTAGGTAGTTAAATCCCACAAGCATGTAGAAGAGTGATAAATGTTCACTATGTACCAAATGCAGCAGTGCCTGTGTATATGTGTAAGCATACAGGTATTGTTGCAATAAGCTTTCCTTCTTTTATGCCCCCTTTTGGATACTTTTGCCTCCTGATCCTTAATCATGCTTATTTACTTTCTTCCTCTCTGATTCATAATTTTCTATTCCTGTACTATCATGAAGAGGGATTAAGTATAGAAGACATACATACACAAAATATAAACCAAAAAGTCACCTGGATGTCATATCCTTGGAAAAAATAGTTGTGTATTATAGAAAAATTAATAGATTCAACGTGAATCTATTATTTTGAGTATCCACTGAGCTATGCAAAAGATCCAAAAAGTTAAGCATGGAGAACAAGTCGACTGGTTCAAAACACAGTCAAATGTGACATAGCAACTCTGTATAAATTCATGGATCCTCAATGCTTTGGCACATGAAAACAATTGCTTGCAAATATAGGAGTCTATTAGATTTCATTTACACTTATGTGAAAACACTTATAAACATTTCCCTTGCAATTAATCAGTTTTAATATGTATATATCCCTTGAATCAACAGAATTCATTAAGGCTCAGGCAAAGAAAGTAGAAACACAGAAATGATGGTTTACATATCTTTGCTATTATTCAAAATATTCTCTTAAATATTGACTCTTCTTAATAGTTGATACAGTTGCATAGAAAGCTCCAGGTGTGGAGAGGTTGGCATCCAAGTCATGAGGTAAGTTTACAAATATTTATCTTACCCATTATATCTTCATGCCTTTGGGGTAAATTGCAGCTTCTTCAGTGATGCTAACATGGGGACATGGAACAGAGCCCCCCCAAAATGTCGACCCTTTCTTAACTAGTGACCCCTGTAAGATTTCCTGTTGTGAATACTGTTGTCCATTTAGACTCTAAATGAAAATGCAAATGCTTATGCTGAGGATGGGGTCAGGGATGCTGGGCAAAAGGAGGAATGTATGGTGAGGGCACATGGGGGCTCACTGCAAAGAGGCCAGTGCCCACTGTTAATATTTCATATTTGTAGGACTCACAGGATGAGTAAACAGTCACCTGTGTAAGTACATTATGAGACCTCACAAAGTTTACTGAACACAAATTGAAAAATAGTTTTCAGGGGTAGTAAAGATCTGTATTTTTAAATATTTCAACTGAAAAAGGTTGGTATTCTGCCTATAAATAAATAATAAATCATATAAATAAAAATTTATAGTATTCACTGGAGGCAAAAATACAATGTATTAAATTCTCACCTTCCTCCCTAACTGCAACTTGGAATTTTACTAAATTGCCACATAAATTTTGAGGTTTTATTATGCTTTCTGGTGATTTGTGTATGCCCTCATCTGTTGAATTTCATTTGTGAGTCTGAGGTCCACGTGGAAGAGGTTAGCTTTGTGTACATCCCATGAATATATGTGGACATATATACTCAAGGATAGTGAGATGTTCAAGGCAGGTGTGAGGGATCTACAGAGAGGAATGTTGGCAAGAACTACAGCAAACTGACAGAATAACTCTGCTCTCTCACCTGTCACATTTTCTTGACAAGCTTCTTGATCCATCATTTCCTGGTAAAGGAAGGTTAATATAGCCCTTCCTATCTTTCTTGTTGTGTTGTTTTGTGTTTCAAATGCAATCTGTAGAAGCAAACCATGAATGAAAAGTAAGGCACAGCCATGAAAATGCAGTTTATCTGTGTCATACCTACCCGTCAAAGCCTCACACTGAAGAACTCATAAGAAACTGCACAGAATATTCTGTTATTATCAATTCATGAAATGAGATATTAAGAGTCAGTAGTCAATTCATTCTTATTGGCCACATGCATATCTGAAGAAATAGGAATTTCATGCCAATGATTTATGATATATATTCTTACTCAATGCTTTAAAAAATGAGTTGGTTGCTGAACACGGGCAAGGTTCTGATGCGTTTAATCATGAGATGGACTTTTGGGGATTGAGGGAAGATTAAAAGAAATAGAGAAGGGGGATAAGATACTTTTAATATCTAAGTGGTTTGGATTCACCAGTCATGTACCCAGCCACAATATCCAAGGCAAGCATACTTTATATAGTTTCTTTGGGGGGAAATACCCAACAAAGTGATGTATTTTGTGCAAGCTCCACATAATTAGAAATGTTCTTGTACTGCCTCAGTCTATTGTTCACCTGTGTTTTCATAATTAAAAGTTTCTTTGTTTTCTATTAGCTATAGGAAAATATGTGGTGTGCTTTAGATAGTATATATGAAACACTAAGTACAGTGCCAGACATACAAGAAACACTTGACAAATGTAAACCTTCATTATTATGTAATCATTATTTCTAAAATGCTTTACTAGGATGTATAATTTGCATAAATTTGTCATTAAAGATTATAGGGCTGATCACCTATTGCTTACCACAATTTCCCCATAGCAACTTCAACAAGGACCTAATACTTAGATGGGTGATACCTTAATATAATCCAGCAGAAACTATTTTATCATTTAATGGGATAACCATGGAGAGGATAATCTAGGTATTTCTATTCTCCAACAAAACACATATAACAACTTCCAATGAAAGAGTTAACTTTAAACAATGTTGAACAATTTTATGGCAGGGATATTAGGAGGTTGAGTGAATGACTATTCTCTTCAGAGAAGGAAAGAAAAACTAATTCAAATAATAACCAAAACTAAAATGTGCTTTGGATATTGGCTCTCCATTTTCACACTTTAATCTACCATCTTTTACAACCCTCTTTTCTTAAAATTTCAGCTACGTCACATACCTTTAATCATACATTTGAAGGGGAAAGAAGTAGATGGTAATTGCTTCAGGTGAAACACTCACTGATTTCCTCTGTACCTCCAACGTTCAGGATGGAAAGCTGCCCATTTTCACCTCTGAGACTGCACAGAGAAGCCTTTGTTGAAGTCAGGAGCGCTGTCTGATCTCATGAGAGAATGTCATGTCCCTCCCAGCAAGGCCTTCAGCTCCACTCACTCCCCTAAGCAAGCTAGTTAAAACTGTCTAGGCAGTGGTGGCTAGTTGTTCAACACCCAGGCCTTGTTGAGGATGAAGCTCAGATCTGTAGCACTTGCTGTTTTCCCTAGTGTTTATGCACCTCCCATGGCTCATATCCAGCTCTCTATGTATTAATAAGTGGCCTACAAAATTCCTGAAAAACAACAGTGAGCTCTTTTGAGCTAGTGTTAACTTGCCCAAGATACTCACTGAATGATGTACTGGAACTGAGTTTTAAGTCAAGGCTATCTGCTTAAAAATGATTAGTTCTTTAATCATTCAACAAACCTTTCCAATATAGGAAAAATTTAGCAAAACAGTAGGTCTTTGTAAATTCTTGATTATTTTATGGCATATCTTCTGTTTTCCAATAATAATTCACTAATTATTAGTAATAATTAGCAAATAAGTAGGCAAATCCTTAAAAATATATCGATGTTTTTCCTTCCAGTAATATTAAACTAGGAAATTAGGACTAACCATCCATCTGGGAACAGCACAAAAAACTAAATATCTCTTAGAAGGCATGGAAGAGAAACCAAAGCAGTTTGGAATTGTATAACCAAGATTTGGGGAAGGAGGAAACTCATGGACATGCATTTGGGTATGCTTTTACCCTCAGGTACCTGCCACCATAAAAGGGATTGAACAATGGTTTGAAGCTGAGCAGCTGGCTCAGCAAGCTCACACAAGAGGACCAAAACTTGAGTACAGGACCTACCAAAGAGTGGATGTTGGTAACCACACCAGCCTTTCTCCTTAGAACCCAGATGAGTTCACCCTAGGAATAAGGGTGGAGTAAATACAGACCATACTTGACAGGGCCTTAAGACCACCTTTAAATCTTCCTAGTTGCAGAATGAATTTAAGTGAACTGCAATGAAAATAAAATAATTCATCATATTCAATTATTAATATCTAATTATTTGTAGGATACTACAGTGATGTCCCCTCTTTCAGTCTTCAGATAAATCACTTAATTTGAGTTTTGTCTTTTTTTTCAATCAGCCTAGCTAAATGTTTTCCTCTACCTGTCTTTCCAAGAACCATTATTTGATTTCAACAACATTCTCTAATGTTTGTCCATTTTATATTTCATTTATTTCAACTTCTGTATTTATTATTTTGTTTCTTATATATATTTAGGGTTTCATTTGGGATTCTTTTCTAGATTCTTAAGGTGAATCATAGGTTGACTGAAAACCTTTAATCTTTTCTTTAAAAAAAGCCTTTAAAGCTATGATTTTCCCTCTAAGTATTGCTGTAGATGCAGCTCACAAATTTTGATGTATGTGTTTTCATTTTTTCTCAGTTAAAACTATTTTCTAATTTCCCTTTGATTTCTTCTTTGAACCATAGATTGCATAGAAAAGTATTTGATTTCAAAATATTTGAGTATTTCCCAGAAATCTTTCTGTTTATGATTTCTATTTTAATTCTATTGAGGTCAGAATCACAGTATGCATAATTTCAATTCTTTGACATTTCTTGAGAAGGCTTGATTTATGACCTAGTATATGGTCTATTTATGAATAGCTTCTGTATGTACTTGAAAATATTTTTATGCTATTGTGAATGGAATGTGTTACAAGTGCCACTTAGATCAATTTGTTGATAATATTGGTCATTACTCTATATTTTTTGTGCTTTTCTGTCTTCTTTCTTTCAATTACTGACAGAGTTTTATGGAACTGTCCAAGGTAATTATGCACTTGTTTATTTCCTCTTTCAATTTGTCAGTTTATGTGTTAGGTATTGAGAAGCACTGTCAGTAGGGGCATGCATTATTAAGATTATGTCTTTTTATTGAATCAATGTATTTAGTGTTATGAAATGTGTTCTTTATCCTTGGTGATATCCCTTTTCCTAAAGACCACTTTGTCTACACTGTTCACTTTTCTTATGACTAGCATTTGCATCATATATCATATTCCATCATTTAACTTTTCTTTGTGTTTATATTTAATATGCTTCTCTAGTATACAGCATGTACTTAGCTCTGTTTGTTATCAATTCCAGCAAACTCTGTCTTTTAATTTGAGTGTTTAGTTACTTATATTTAAATAAAAGGTAAATATAAAAGAAAAGGAACAAAGACAAGTTGGAAAAATTTTTTTTTAAAATAGCAATATAGTAGATTTAAAATCCCTTTTTTGGAAGGCTTTTGTGGCATTCAGAAGTCTCTGAAATCTTCTTTATAATGTTTTCTTAATTCTAGTACATGGTGCATCTCATTTATGCTATTTCAGATGCAATTTGCACTACTTGTATAATTATTTGACTAATCATCTTTCCTCCCATTTTACTCTAAATACATATATTATCTCTTTCTTTCTCTGTCTCCCTCTGTTCTATATACTTATATATAATCACTACAAATATGTGATATTTTGTCACATTTCTTTAATCTTTTTTGAAACACAATATCAAAGATGTATTTTTGTATGTGCTTGCTTGCATTCCTTCTCTCCATTCCCTCTTCCAATGTAGTTACACTCTGGAGGTTGGTTTCTGAGTTCCAGGTTATATTTTATAACTATGGACTCCATAAGCAATATAGAAAATTGTTATAATATTAGCACAAATGGCTTCATGTGATAAAGTGGTTTAGTGAGTCAACATAATTTTGCTTTTAAGATTTTGCCATGTGAAAATATATAGATGAAGCCTCTTCATTTTTTTATTGAGGTGAAATTCACATCACATAAAATTAACCATTTTAAAGTTTATAATCCAATGACATTCAAAACATTGTGCAACCACCAGTTCTACCAAGTTCCTAAGCATTTTCCTGACCCCTAAAGAAAGCAGCCCCCACTCCCTTCCCCCAGCCCTGGCAATGCTCAATCTACTTTCTATTGCTGTGGTTTTACCTATCCTGGATATTCCACAAAAATGGAATAATACAGTGGAGGACCTTTTGTATCTGACTTCTGTCACTTAGCATGTTTTTGAGACTAATCCAGGTTGCAACATGTGTCAATGTTTTGATCCTTTTTATGACTGATTAACACTCCATTGTGCATATATACATTTTGTTTATCCATTCACCCATTGATGGGCATTTCAGTTATTTCCACCTCTTGGCTATTGTGACTAGTGCTGCTAGGAACATTTGTGCACAAACTTTTATTTAAACATCTCATTTTAATTTGGGGGAGTATGTAGCTAAGAGTGGCATTGCTGAGTCTCCTGGGGACACCAGGAACCTGCTCAGCAGCCATCTCACAGCCCTCACCTACCTGTTCTCTTCTTCAGGTGCAGATGTTTCAACATGTTTCCATTTCTGAGCCCCAGACAGATGTTCCATCTAATGAGACAGCCTGACTGTACCTGAGCACAGAACCTGGAACAAGGAGTTCCCACTGCTTATCAAGCAGGAACTCTGGGTGGCAGGACCTTCCTTCTGGGCTGTATACATGTCCTGTCCTGGGGAAGCACAGATTTGGCTCTCCTCTCTGCTGTGAAGTGGGTGTGCAGAGCTGCCACCTTCCTACTCTGAACTGGCAGTGTGGATGACGTGGAGATGGCCATGATGTGATCCTTTCCCCTGCTCTACTGGACCCTTTGTGCTAGATGAGTAATAAAGCCACTGTTTCCTGAAAATGTCTGTGTGCCTGAGCCCATTCTTGCTGCACCAAGTCATACCGTAATTCTGTTTGAATATTTGAGGAACTACCAAACTGTTTTCCTTCCCACCAGTGATTAGTATCATGTGTGCTACCTGGTTAGTGCTGTAAACTGGTGAAAGAGAAAGTGTTTCCATGTTCTTGTTGCAGGAATTCTAAAGAACTGTTCCCTTATTGGACTGGATAACTATGTACTCACATCTAATCCTTAGATTGTGACTCTCATTTGTTCCTTCCTATTAACTATATCTATTCCCTATCTCTCACACATAATTTTTCCCACTTTTGGAACATTAAACAGAGCAGAGTATTTCCCCTATTCAGAAGATTGGGCCACATATTTTCCCTTTTTGACTTGTGCTTAAATTTAGCTAAATATTAATCTTTTCAAGGCAGAAATCAATTTCAGCTGAGGGTAAGAACTTTATTTTCACTTTCCAAGATTCTACGATAGCATGTTCTGAAAGCCCTCTAGATTGAGGATGGAAGTATTCAGAAGTAATTCTTTCCATGCAATTTCCCCAGGAAAACTTATACTTGTTCACTCTTGTGCTTGGTGTTAATTGCTTATTGGGAATAGATAGTTCTCAAGATCCCATTCTGGGCTTGATATCATTTCCTACTGGTGTTTCAGACTTCACTGTTTTGTGGCTCTACAAATAAGCAGATCCACCCCAAACCTGGTCTTTATTTCAGAATCTCATAGTTTTGGAAAACTCATGCATAAGTGCCATCTTCCTGACTTGTGACAGAATTTTCAGAGGGAGTAAATAATGAGGACCATCCTTTCTCTTGCCCATCTGCATAAATGACAAGTTCTGTATGTTTTCTGTATATGACAAGTGCTTTTTCTCAGTTGCTCATGTAACCTTCTCAACCCACCCAACCAATATTTCACTCAGCTTTCATAAATGCCTTCTATGAAGTTTTTATTTTGGAATATCATATTAACAAGCTTCATTATTTTAGAAGGGAGTTCTATTTAAGATAAACTATATATGTACTTCTCACCTCAGTTTTCTTAAAATTTTCTCAATTATCCATTTTTTTTAAGTACTGAAGATATGAACTCTTTCTGATACATTCCTGAATTTAGATATGTAGGTGTTACTGAAGTAGTTGTTTATGTTTACATATGTGTATATGTATGTATGTGTTTTTGCTCCCTTACCCTAGAACATTCTATTTTCTCCAGAATGGTAGAGAATTGGATACAGTTTAAACTTTGAGATGCAAGAAATCTTGATGCTCATGGATTCTTTTTCCCTAAGGACAAGTGAATTCGTGGAACTGGGTTGAGTTAACTAAATAAGGATATGATACTTGTATCAGAAGAACCATTTGTAAATATATATATAAATACACATATACTTCTACATATATATATATTTAATTATCTGTAATTATTTTTTACCTTCAGAAAACTCCTAACAATTCTTGAAAGTATATTTTACAACAGAACATTTTAAAGAACTCACCTGATTTTGCTGGGGACATTGACACTTCTTGACTAAATAACTGAGGAGAGTGATGTGTCCTTTGAAATGGATATTTGCTTCTTTAATGAACACTGTTATGTATGCATTATATTGCTATGTGTTTAATATATGTTATAAACACATAACTTTTGTGAGTTAGGGCAGGAGAAATAGCAGAAAAGCAGTTTGATAGAATGAGTATTTAAGAGAGATAGCTTTGCCCCTTAGGAGTTTACTTTCCATGTAAGGACACATGGTCTTCTCATATGGTCTTATGCAAATAACAAGCAATTACAAAGTAGGGCAGGATGTCAGAAGAGAAGTGTTTTGTAGAAAGTAGATGGAGTGCTTCCTGGAAGCTGTTGGTCCAGAGATAACTATTAACAGGTGAGTAGAATTTGTTATGGGTAAAAGAAGTGGAACAGTGGAAGCAAGGAGGAGACATAGGCTTGGCAAAGATTTTGAACTAGAAGTTAGGACTTGGTGTGAGTAGAGTAGTAAAGCAACTAATTTGGCTAGAACAAATTATAAATGTTGAGCAAGAGTTCTGAAAACAGAAAGGGGAACAGAAATTGTACAGAGCTTGGAACTCAATGCTGAGGCTTGTGAGTTTCACGTTTAAGAAATTAAAACTATATTCTGGTGGGATTCTTGTTTTTATATTATTTTAATTGTGGTATATAGAAGGAAATGAGGACAACAAACTGATAGATAAAAGACCCCTTAGAATGTTTTGCTATCTGGATTTATATAAATGAAGTCTTCTTAAAAACTTAAATGGCATAAACATAGATTGGTTAAAATGCATGAAACATACACAAATATCATCACACTCAGGTTTAAAGTTTGGATAGTTAGGAGATGATGTATAAAATTGATAAAAAATTGTAAAATGAGGAATTTTTGTTGGGAAAGTAATGATGGTTTTCAATTAACTTCATACCTCCTGTCTCTGGCAGACAACACAGCAATCATCCTGATCTCCTGCCTGGACACCCTTCTCCCCATGCCCACATGTTACTTTCTCTCTCACCTTTCCTGGACCCCCTACTCTACATGTCCATGTTTTACTTTCTCACTCACCTCTCCTGGAATCCCTGCTCCCCAATCCCATCTGTTATTTTCTCACCCTTCTCTCTTGGACCCCTGCTCCCTATGCCCATGTGTTACTTTCTCATTCCCCTCCCCTTTGTTGACCTCTGCTTTAACACCAGTACTGTCCCCAGCTGCCTTGGATCCTCCACCCCTCTGGGCTGCACCCTTCCACTCCACATGTCCTTGGCCCTGGGAGTTATGAACGCATCCTCCTGGCTGCCAGGATTGGGCTGTTGTGCTGCCAGGTGCCAACACCCCACCCCCCAGGCCTCAGCTGCATGCCCACAGCTCTGCCATCTCTTGCAGGATCTTAGTGGGCAAGCCCTGGCCTGGCACCACCCTCCATCTGCCACTCTGAGGAGCACTAGGATTCACCCCTTCATGAGGTGCCCACCGTGATAGAGCTGGCCTGCATAGACACTCTGCCAGCAAGGTCCAGCACTCATGGTGTCCTCAGTCCTACTGCACCTTCCCATGCTCATCCTGGCAGAGTCCATCGCACAGGCAGTGATGAGGACCAGGTCAGCCCAGCCTGGCCAAGACCCTGGGAGCGAGGTACCACATGATGGTGCTGACCTCTGAAAAGAGAGCAAAATTACAGGCCCATCTCTCATAAATATATGCAAAACTACTAAGAAAATTATTAACATTTTATATCTAGCAATATATCAAAAAGAAACTAATGACAAATTAATTTTATTCCAGAAATGCAATATAGTTTTAATGGCGGTCAATTGATCTAATATACTACATTAGCAAAATAAGCAGAATATCATATGATCATTTTAATAGTTGCAGAAAAGCCTTTGATAAAGTGTGACATCCATTCATGTTTTTTTAAAAAATAGCATACTAGGTGCAGAAGGGAACTGCCTTAATTTGATAAAGGGTAACTTAAAAGTCATGCAACAACCATCATCCTTGAAATTGGAAGCAAGAGAAGATCACCAATTAAGTTCAATGATTACCAACCCAATCTTGAAGTAAAACAAACATTTTTAATGAAAATTTCCCAGGGTTCTAGTTACCATATGTGACCAAGTTATTGAGCCAAAAAATACTGCAAGCATTCAAAATATTTGACATCCTCTTCCTCTTATACACTGAAAAGTCACAATAGATGCCCAATCAATGAGAACAGACACTGTCCAATACCCCTCACTGTTTTAGTTTGCCATAGGGCTGCCATTGCAAAGTGCCAGAAATGATTTGACTTTTATAAAGGGGATTTATTTGGGATAAAAGTTCACAGTTACAAGGCTGTGAGAAGGACAACCTGGGGCACTATAAGAGGTGTTTTCTCACACAAGTCAGCTGCCACATGAGGAAGCAAGATGGCTGCCAATCTCTGCTGAGGTCTCAGCCTTTTTTGCAGCTATAAGCAAACCTGGCATAGGGCTTGTCTCCTACAGGGACTCCTCTCTCAGTCTCAGTGGCTCTTCTTTCTTCCTGTGTTCAGTTGTAAGCTATTAAGCATGTGACCCATTTCTCCTTGGGCCTTAGCTCTTTGAGGCTCTTGTGGGCTTCTCTCCTTGTAGCTCAGCTGTGGCCAAACCTGGAGTCCTCTCTCTCACCTGGCAGGGTCAAAGATGGCAGAGCTCACTTTTCCTGTGTTGTCTCTCTCAGTGTCTCCATTTATATCAGACCAGCAAAAGGGCAGAGACTCAACCTGAGTCATGCCTCACTGATGTAGTCCAGTTGGCAGGGTCTCACACCCACAGGAATGGATTAGTTCACAAACACAAGCTTTCTATTTTTGGAATTCATAAAATAACCTCAAACTGTCAAACTCAAGTTTTTTGTATTAGTTAAATTTAAGGACTGCAAATAGGGAGTGAACTTAACAATATTATCTCTTTAATTCTGTTTGCAAAACAATTTAGCTGGCTAACTCAATCTAATGATAACTAGCAACTCCTTTCTCTTGAACATCAACTTTTATTCCAATAAAGAGAATCCAGGAGAGGTCAGTGTATTTGAAAAACCTAGAATTAATTACAAATCTATTCTCCACCTCTTCTACCAAACTGTAAAATATGGACCTGTTTGAGGAAAGACAAATATGAAAGTTCTCTTAGAAGAACTCTGATGTTTGTGATATTTGAAACCTAAAGGCAATTCCTGGATATCTTTGTGAAATGAAATATGCATGCATAAATATATACATATATATGTATATGTATATATTATAAAATAAACAAAGCAAGGGAATTTATATTTTCATAGTATTAAAATGGGTGAAGATTGGGAGAGAGGAAGAGGAGTCTATTGGATAAATAGTAGCTCAAAAGAGAGTAGTCATTTGATCATGTCTTTAAGCAACTCATTTTCCATACTCTTTGATGGTAAATTAACTATATATCCACTGACCAAACATATCTGGAAAGGGCAAGCATATTTTGTCATTGAAAAAAATGGCTGATTACTTTACATAATTTGAAGGTGGACTTTTTTTGTACTTTTCTACTATAAATTTACTAAAATGACCAATCTAGTCTTTCTCCTCTGTTCCTAATATGAACACTATAATTTGTACAAAAAGGTAAGAAAATAAGTGAATAAAACTTAATTAGATGTATTGCAAGTTGGAATGGTCTTGTAAATATTGGGGATCTTTGTAAAATATATGCAGAAATGTCTTAATTGTGTCATCTACAGACCTTTGCCAACAACTGTTATACAATAATGTCTTTAAAAACAGGATATGAGGGATATCTCTGCAGTATACAAAAAGAAACTTGGAAACTATGTGATTTCTTGCCATTCATTTTGGAGTAAAATTGCTATTCTTTCATTTGGCCTGCTGAGAATAACTCTGAAAATACTGATAAAGAGTATTGACCACCAAGAATAGAAGATACTGATTTAAGTACAGACGTTTTTAGATCAAAGACTCATACTGAGAGATGTACACGTTGTTCATAGGCTAATCATAAGGAAACATTTCTGAAGAAGGAGGTACAGAGCTAAAGAAATAGGATTAGTTAAGTGAACAAACAAGAGAGGCATTGAAAAGAGCTATTTCTATGTGCATTCCTTTTTCTCCAGGACAGTGCAACTGACCACAGCCTGCACTTGACTCCCTAAGCATGTCCCACAGAGAAATTGATTAAAATATGATTAGATATGCAATAATCATTCAGACAACTGCATTTAAAAACACAGAATGTGCAAAGAAGAAATGAAATGATCTCTTGATATCTCTGGATGCTTTATGCTAATTTTTTAAGCATAAGTTAGTAATTTCAAGCAGTCATCTTTTTGCTTTTTTAAACAAATCTCAGTATTATTCCCTTACCACCAATTTTAGTGTTATGTGATAAGAAATTATATTTGGTTATCAGTTTTTAAACTTCATTGGAAAAGACAACATAATGTTAACAAAAATGCAATATTTACTAAAATCTATGAATATTCATTATCTATTTTTAAAGCTCTGTTTCATTAATAATGATCAATATGTTAATTTTTATGAAATACACAGGTAAAAATAGCCACAAACAGCCACTGTTATTTTGGCTGGGGAGGGAAAGGGGTAATTGGGGATAATGAGAGTTGGCAATAGGCATTGTGAGAGATGGGAGGGTGGGATTTTAACTGTGAGAGGACTGCATCCTCCTAAGCAATGTTCCATGCTTGCTCCTGTTCTTTCCTCAGCAGCTTCTTTACTTCTCCCTTAACATCCTCATTTCTCAATGTGTAAATGAGTGGGTTAAGCATTGGCATTAAAAGTCCATAGAAGACAAGAGTGCAAGAAGCTTGCCCTTCAATTTGGCTGAGTTTTTTTTGGGTGCCATATATGCATAACCACTGATGGCTGAGCCACAGAACATAATCACAACCAGCAGATGAGACCCACATGTGTTGAAGACCATCTTGTGACCCTCAGAGGACTGGCTTCTTAGTACTGCTCTGACAATGTTGCTGTAAGAGAATAAAATTAATCCAGCTGGGTAACCTTTAAGACAACCATGGCTGCATACATCTCTACTTCATTGATCCATGTATCAACACATAATAATTGAAGCACAGTAGGCATCTCACAGAAGAAATTCTTTACCCAGTATTGACCACAAAAAGGTAACAGGAAAGTCAACACTGTCTGCACCAAGGAGTTGCTGAAACCTTTCATCCAAGCCACTGCTGGTAATTGTTGGCATAGCCAAGAATTCATGATAACTGTGTAATGGAGTAGCCGGCAGACTGCAACATAATGAACAAAGGACATTATTGAGAGCAGTACACACTCAATCAATTCTAGACCATGGAAGATGAAAAGTTGAACTATGCAGCCCATGTAGCTGTTGTTTCTCCAGTGACCACAGATATTCACCAGGATCTGGGGGACAGTAGAGGTGGTGTAGCAGAGGTCCAAAAAGGAGAGATCAGCCAGAAAGTAGTACATGGGGGTGTGGAGTCTGGGATCAAGATGGGATACAATAATGATAGCTGAATTTCCAAGGAGGGTCATTATGTAGAAGATGGAGATAACCACAGAAAAGGCCATTTCTAGTCTGGGCCACTCAGAGAAGCCAACCAGAACAAATCCATCAAGCTGATGGAATGTGTTGTTGAATCTTCTCATTGCTGTGATGCTAATTGCTGGAAACACCAAATTAAGAATTTTGGGAACCTTGTTATCCTGTGCTTAGGACTTAAATTGTCTCATGGACCTGCATTCATTGGAGGAAATGGATGGGAGATGCTTAAACAAATTAAATTATGAAAACATTTCCTTTATTTCTTCACTGTGAGAAAAGAGCATTAGGCATCTGTATTTGTATCTGTATCTGTATTTTGACAACCTATATTATCCAAAACTTTCACTTGGTAAACCCACAGGAGTTTACTAAGCAAAGAGGTATAACCCATTAAAAAAGAAAAGAAGAGAAGCATTAGAACATGTTTGTTATAAAAGAAGGTGGTGGATGTGATAAGATGAAACATCATTTGACCTTCATTAAATCTCTAATTTACTAATTGTTTTCTAACTTTATTCTTTTCAATCCAATTAATCATCCTGCTACTTTTAAATGCATTTCTATTATAGAAGATGGAAATTACCACCTATGAAAGACTCTATCAGTAAGAGAAGTTGAATTATATCATATTTCTCCTTTGTTTGCTGTAATTAGGTTAATATGGATAAAATTCCAAAACTTCAATCACTGCAGTCAGAGTTAATTTAATTCTATTTAAACAAAGAACTAACATCATTAGGACTAATTACAAAAACCTTTTTACTTATTTTGTTTATGTGGAAGGCACATTAACATTTATGCCCAATAATATACATTTATATCAAATACCATGGATCACAAAATTTGTTTGTGGTTTCTGAGGCTTGGTCTCACCATTTCCTCCATTTGATTAAAGAGAATTTCCTGCAATAAAGCTTCAGTATCATAATCTTCTATTTTCTGGGAAAATATGCCTATACAAAATTTTATGTGACAAAGTGGAAAAAGCTCTAAAGAATTGAGCAAATTCCCATATGGGAGCTAGGGATATGATAAATTACAAAATATATAATCATACATGTAGACACACAAACACACAAGCTTATGCTTCGTTTTCCTCATGTGTAAAGCAAATACATAATTCGAGTGAGGACTTTTATTCAAACTCTGAACTATGTACAATGCATCACACGAATATAAGTACTAAAATAACAATAACAAAGACCGTCCATGGAGCGATTCTATGCATGAAAGGCTTTTATAAGCACTTTGGTAGCATCACGTTTAACCCTTACAAATTCACTAATCATATCTTTGTTATAGACAAGGACCCTGAGTTTCAAAAATGTCCAATAGCTTGCCTATGATTTCATAGTAATTAATGGAAGCCCGGCATCACACTTTCGCCTGCTTCAGAGGAAATCCTGCACCCTTAATCACGATTTCATGCGTCATCAGAAGCCAGGCATAAACCTCTGGTGTGTGAATAGACATGCACTTAGCAACACGTTTTATTTGTAACGTTAGACATTAGCTGGTAAAGACACGAAATCTGTCTTCTCCAATCATCCAAAAGACTGAATTCAAGGTCACTCTTTTGTCTGAACTTATAAATGACAAAGCAATTTAGACAAAGCAGATTTGTGCCCTGGAAAGAATAATGAGCCTGTTCTTCAGTCAGCAAGATGAAATAATAAAATGAAATTTAAAAATAAATTATTAGAAACAATGAAACTTCTTAGCATAATTTACAGATAATTACTGTGCTGAGATCCAATTACTTAAAACTCTTATAAAATTATTAAGTTCATAAAGCTAATATCAAAATATTACTATATTAATAAATATAAATGAAATCATTCATACCAAAAAATATATAAACACCAAGAATTAAAAAGCACAAAGAGAATGCAATTAAAATGATAATAATAATAAACATATAATTTTACCTGGCAATTTCTCCTCAAAAAAAATCCTGGATATATAATCAAATGTGCATTATGATGTACATGCCAGGATATTCAGTACTTGTATGTTTACATTATTGAAGAACTAGAAAAAAATACAATGTTTCAAAATAGAGTTGTTAAATATATTTTGTTTATTCATTAATTAGACTACGATGCCATTAATAAGAATAATTTTAAATATGCTATGCTTTTTCAAGGTGCTTTTCACAATATATAATATAAAATATAAAATAATGTCCAAATATTGTTGAAACTTATATAAATATTACATACAAGAGTATGGGAAAACATACAACAAAATTATAATTGGAACTATCTCTGGGTTTTAGATTATTAATGTGTTTTATTATTTTTGCAATCTCCTTTTTAAAATTTTGTTCAGTGATGAGACATTCATTTTATAATTAAGAAAAATATAATAAAAAGGCACATCGTCTAACAAGAAGTCTTTGTTTATTCTTCCTTAATCTGGTTATATTAAATGGTCTTTAATTAAGTTCCTGTTATAATGTCTCCATTGACATTCAATATACCTGATTTTGTGCTTTAAATATTCCCTTTTAGGAACATGATTAAATCGCTCAAAGAGGCAGTTACCTATTGGAGACTCCATACATTTTATTAATATTTGTTTTATTTCCTTGGACATAAAAGAAGTTAAATGAGTTGATGTTAAATACTTAGCACAGAATGGATAAAATAAAATCTTTTAATGCTAATTGGCTGTTTTTGTGGTGGTGGTTATATTTCCATGGTGGCAAAAAGTATTTTAGTTTAGTCCCCAACTTCTTTGTGGTTATTCATTTCCACAGAACAAGTAAGCAGTATTATTTTACAGGCACCTAGAAGCAAGAAAAATTTGGAATTTTAATTTCTTCATGTTAATATATTATCATACTAAAATTTATTTGCTCCCTCTTAGTATGCACCACTAACCATTCATATTGCAATTTGTTTGATATAATTCTGAGAGGGTTTTTTTATGAAAAGCTGCCATACTCCAGAAAATGGAAACTTCCACGCATATGTGGTCATTTGAAAAGCACAAGACATGAGAAGCCTCCATGAAGGAGAACAAGGCAATGAAAATAGAAGTAGAAGGTCATCAAAGCACATGGTCACCTAATTCAAAATTTAATCCATGGCCAGACTTGACTTCCACCTCTTCAGAGGATATTAATCACTATTCCTTTTTTTGGGAAAAAAAAAGAAACATTCTGATTTTAATGACGTTTCCTGGAAAGAATAAATATTAAGCTTGGCATTTATTATATAGGGGCAGATTTGAAAAACCATAGTAAGTCTAAATTTGAGGTGTATTCAGAAAATATTTTTGCATCCTATTTCATCTAAAGAAATAATTCATAAAATTCATTCAAAAACTTTTTACTCTTTTTGAAGAAAGTTATGCTTTCTTCAATAATACAAAATATTTTTTTCTTTATCTTCAATAGAAGTTTGCTGGCACTGTGCATGCCAGCAAATTTTCTCTACTCTTGTGTTGCTCAAATGAACTTGTAGCGTCCCTAGCTCCCATGGTAACCCTTCCCAGATTAAAAGTTACATATTTACAGAAATGTGATACCTTGATATATTGGGGCTCATCCCATTGCTTATTTAAGTCATTTCCCCTTCTCTAAGGAACTTTCTTACCCACTCTACATTGGTTTGGGGAGAGAAATCAGTTTGTGTTTTAGAAGAATTACCAATGTCTTTCTTCTTTCAGTTAGCTTTTCCCATAATTAACAATCATAGAAAATAAAAATAAAAATAAATCTAATGTAATTCAATATCTTTCTCACTATTACTATTCAAGTATTTTAATATCACTATTATTTTCCTTTTACTCAAATGAACACCTTTTTCCTCAATAAAGTTATTTTTAGCCCATGTACAATGCTTGCCCCCTTTCTGCACTGTTGCCTGTAGTTTCAGTCTCCATAAAACAAATTCTTGGTGGTCAAAATGATGGTCCACAGGCAGAATGTCCTTGCTCCAATACCAAGGAAAGCACCAGGAGTAAAATTAACTCCCCTTCTTTCACAACTGGGGTTTCTTGTCCTCTGAAAAACATTTCCCTGTGTTCTGTCCTCTTCTTCTTACCCCCTGGTTTTGCTCCATTTCTCCATGTGGAAGGAAATGGTTCCCTCTCTGTGGCTCCACCTAGGTTTAAGTTGATTGGGTCTAAATTCCATCACAACATTGCCTCTACACATGTTTATTCCATATTTAAAGGATAAAGAACACCTAAGGTCCTTTGTCCTTTACTCCTCAGGGGATGTTGCAACTTTAGGAACGGGCTTGTTAGAGATGTTGGCCTTGGGGATTCAATCTCAGTTGGAATTAAAGAAAATTCATATAGATGGCAACTTAGGCCATGGGGAAAATATGAAAAATAGCATCATAAACTGCTTACAGTTCAAGTGAATTATACATAATTCTACCATTTGGTTCTCCTTCCTACAGAAAAAAAATGTTCATTTCCATCTATCTCTTCACTAGATTATTATCTTACTGTTATTTATAATAGATGCTTAAGTCTGTTTCCAGTCTCCAAGGAAAGTGTTAAATTCAATCATAATGCATCTTAGATCTTTTTATTGAAATAGTTATTTTTTCCATAGAATCAACATTTCCCTGAGGGCTAAGTGAGAGCTGTGTGAAAAAATCCATTCTCTGAATTGAATTTTAGATTCTATAGTTCCTTATGATAGAAATATATCCAACTCATGAATTTTAAAAGATTATGAAGCCAATATCACCCTAATACCAAAACCAGATAAAGATACTACCAAAAAAAAAAAAAAAAAAGAAAGAAAAATTACAGATCAATATCTCTAATGAATATAGATGCAAAAATCCTCAACAAAATACTTGCAAACAGAATCCAAAGGCACATTAAAAGATTTATACACCACAGTCAAGTGGGTTTTATCTCAGGTATGCAAGGGTGATTCAACACAATAAAATCAATTTGTGTAATAGACCGTATTGATAAACTGAAGAAGAAAAATAAACAATATTTAGTGTTTACTTTGTGCAAGGAACCTTTTTTCTCAGAGCCTAATATGAAGTATGTCATTTAGTTTTCCCCAGATCCTCACTCATATAGTATGTTGTCAAATTTATAGATTATTTTCCAAAATTGATAGTTAAGAAATGACGTTTTAGTGTCATTTTATATTGGATTTTTCTTATTGTGAATGAGGTTGAGATTCTTTTTTGTGTGTATGTGCCATTTCCTTTTGTTGTGAGATAGCTGCCCATATTTGAATTAAGTCATAAATTACATAATCCAGGAGGGGGTGAAAGTCTATGTCAAAGGGGGCATTAGAACTCTTGTAAACGTAAACTGGGAAATTCCTAATACCATGTCCAAGCACAAGTCTGGAAAAGAAGCAGAATCCAAAACTCCAAACAGGCTCAGACAAGACACAGGACCCTGCTCTTCATATTCGACTAAGACTGATCTTCTTGGTAGGAGGATTAAGTTCTAAAAGAAATCACCAGCCAAAGCAGAGCTAATTTTCAAAGACTGTGAAAGTTGCTGTTTGCTTTGTTTTGTTGGTTTTTGTTAGCTCCTAGAACTCAAGGATATTGTTGTCATACCACAAGCTGAATACAAACTTAAGGAACAGACACCTCAGGGACTAATCCCAGAGTTAACACTTTAAAATATTAAAATGTACAGTGCATGTAGCAGTTTGGAAGTTTGATGTAATTATGAATTCCAAAAATAGATATAGGATTATGCTTGTAAACTGGTCTGTTAATCTGGACATTATTAAGTCATGATTAGGGCATTGACTGGGACATGTCAGTAGGGTATTGAGCCCCACCCCTTGGTGGGTGGGAGAATCAAATATAAAAGGCAAGGCAAAGGATAGAAGGGCCAGTTCTGATGTTGGAGTTTTCATGCTGGAGCCTGGGCAGGTGAGCAGATGGAGGAATGTGGTCTTGAGGAAGGAGAGAAGGCCCCAGGATAGAGACAAGCAATTCAACTGACAGTTCACAGCTAGCCTTGTGGAGAAAGTCAGACTTAGAGAGCCTTATAGTCTATAGCTGACCTTGTGGAGGAAACAGAGGAGCTAAGCCCAGAGAGAAACACAGCCCCAGGAAGCGAGTAACCAAAGAAAACTGAACCCTAGCAAACGTCGGCAGTTGCCTTGCTCCAACACATAGTAACAGACTTTGGTGAGGGAAGAAACTTATGCTTTATGGCCCAGTAATTGTAAGCTTCTACCCCAAATAAATACTCTCTACAAAACCAACCAATTTCTGGTATTTTGCATCCGCACCCATTTTGGCTGACTAATACAGTGCACAAGAACAGATTTTAAGATAAACAAAGAAACAAGAAGTCATGTCCCATCAAAGGAACAAGAAACGATCAATATTTTGGACATTCATGAAAAGACATTAAAAAAAATGATCCTTAGTATGTACAAGGAGATAAAGGAAAATGCAGAATAAAAATTAAATGATATGAAAGCAACAATGAATGAACAATATGATGTGCATGCTACTCAAATTAATCAGTATCAAATCAGTATCAAATGTGATTGTTATAGATTTAGAATGTTATATTTTAACCCTATGGTAGCAAAAAAGAAAATATGTGAAAAATATATCAATAAAGAAATGAGAATGACTCAAAATGGTACGATAAAATATCAAACAAATATGAAAGTAGGCATTAACAAATGAATTGAGGATCAAAAATGGTATAAGACTTACAAAGACAAAAGAGCAAAATGACTAAAGTCCAGCATTGTCAGTAGTTACTTGAAATGTAAATGGATTAAGCTCTCCAGTCAAAAGGCAGAGATTAGCAGAATGTATTTAAAAAGCATGATCCAATTAAATGCTGGGTATAAAAGATTCACCTTAAATAAAAGACACAAGGAGGCTGAAAGTGAAGATATATATATATATATGTATATACCATGTTAATAGCAACCATAAGAGAGCTGAGGGTATTTATCTAATGTCAAATAAAATAGACTTGAAAAAACTGTTACAGGGACAAGGAAGGTCAATTTATACTGATAAAAGGGTCAATCCAACAAGAATTATAAATATATATGAATTCAACAACAGAGCCCCAAAATATATAAAGAAAATATTGACATATTTGAAAGGATAAATAGATAGTTCTACCTTAATAGTAGGAGACTTCAATACAGCACTTTCAATAATGGTTAGACTATCTGAACAGAAAATCATTAAAGAAATAGAAAATTTGATTGATGCTCTCAACCAACTAGACCTAACAAAAAACTAGGCTTAAAAGACAAATATGAAACACTTCAGCCAACAGAAACAGGATATATATTCTTCTGTAGTGAACATGGATTATTCTCCAGGATAGACCATATGTTAGATCACAAAGCAAGTCTCAATTAATAAAAGAATGTTGAAATTATACAATGTAGTTGTTCCTACCACAATGGAATGAGGCTAGGAATCAATAATAGACAGGGCAATGGAAAATTAACAAATATGTGGAAATTAAACAACATACTCTTAAACAACCAATTAAGTCAAAAAAGAAATCACAAGGGTAATTAGAAAATATTTTGAAACAAATGAAAATGAAAGCACAACATACAGAAGCTTATGGGATGCAAAAAGGCAGTGCTGAGAGGGAAATTTATAGCTTTAAATGTTTACATCAAAAAGAAGAAAGATCTCAAGTCAGAGATATAACTTCACAACTAGAAGATCTAGTAAAAGAAGAACAAATTAAACCTAAAGCAAGCAGAAGGAAATAAATAACATAGATTATAGTGGAGACAAATGAAACAGAGAATAAGAACAAAATAGAGAGAGAAAGCCTCAAGAAAAACAGAAGATTGTGCCCTGAAAAGATCAATAAAAATGATAAACCCTTAGCTACACTGTCAAAGAAAAAACAGAGGCATCGATAACTAAACTTAGAAATGAAAGGGGAAACATCATTCCCAAACCCACAGAAATAAAAAGGTTTATAGGAGCATAGTATGAACAACTTTATGTCCACAAATGTGATAACTGAGATAAAATGGACAAATTCTTAGAAATGCTTGAGCACCCTACACTGACTCAAAAAAAAAATAGATGATCTCAATAGACCAATAACTAGCAAATAGATTGAATCAGTCATAAAAGATCTCCCAATGATAAAAAGCCCAGGACCAGATGGCTTCATAAGAGAAATTTACCAAATATTCCAAGATAACTCCAATTCTGTTAAAACTCTTGCAAAGAGTGAAGAGGAGGGAACACTCCAAACTCATTCTATGAGGCCAAAATCACCCTCATATGAAAGCCAGATAAAAATATGACAAGAAAAGAAAACTACAGACCAATACCACTTATGAATATAGATGCAAAATCCTTCAAACATATTATCAAACCAAGTCCAATAGCACATTAAAAAATTATACATTGTGATCAAGTGGTATGTGTTCCAGGCATGCAATATAATAAAATCAATTAATGTACCACATTAACAGAACAAAGAGAAAAAAACAACTTGATATTCTCATTTGACACAGAAAAGATATATATAGGGCAAAATCCAGCACCCCTTATCAATAACAAAACTTAGAAAACTAGGAATAGAAGGAAACTTCCTCAACATGATAAAGATCATACATGAAAAACCCACTGCTAACATCATACTCAGTTGTAAAATACTGAAGCTTTCCCTCTAAGATCAAGAACAAGACAAGTGTATGCACTGTAACCACTGTTATTCAACATTGTACTGGAAGTTCTAGCTAGAGCAATTAGGCAAGAAAAAGAAATGAAAGGCACTGAAACTGGAAGGAAGAACCAAAATTTCACTATTTGCAGATGATGGGATCCTACATATAGGAAATGCTGAAAACCCCACAATAAAGCTATTAGAATTAATAAATTAACGCAAAAGAGTGGCAGTGCACAAGATTAACTTGCAAAAATCAATGGTGTTTCTAAAAACTAGAAATTAACAACCTGAAGAAGAAATAAAGAAATTTACAAAAGCAACAAAAAGAATTAAATATCTAGGAAGAAATGTAATCAAGGATGTAAAAGGCTTATACAAGGAAAACTACAACACTTTGCTAAAAGAAATCTCAAAGAAGGCCTAAATAAATGGAAAGACACTTTGTCCTTGTGGATTAGAAGACAAAATATTGTCAACATGCTTATTCTACCTAAAGTGATTTACATGTTCAACATAATCTCAATCAAAATACCAACAGCCATCATTACAGAAATGGAAAAGCTGATCATCAAATTTATATGGAAGGGTAAGCTGTCCCAAATGGCTAAAGCCATCTTGATAAAGAAAGAAGCTGGAAGACACACACTTGCCAATCTTAAAATTTATTACAAAACCACAGTAATTAAAACAGCATGGTATTGGCACAAGAACAGACATATAGGCCAATGAAATTGAAGCAAGAGTTCAGGAATCAACCCTCTTCTATGGCCAACTGATTTTTGACAAGGTTGTGAAGCCCACTCAACAGATTTTTAAAAAATTATCTTCAGTAAATGGTGTAGGAAAACTGATATCCATATACAAAAGAATGAAGGTGGCCCATACATCATATATAAAAATAAGCTCAAAATTGAACAAAGACCTAAATAAAAGAATCAAAACTATAAAACTACTTGAAGAAAACATAGGGAAGTGTTTTCAAGACCTTATATTGTGCAATGGTTTCTTAGACTTTATACCAAAACACGAGCAACAAAAGAAAATATAGATAAATAGGCCTTCAACAACAACAACAAAAAATTTGTACATCAAAGAACTTTATCATTAGGTAAAAATACTACCTACAGAATGGTAGAAAAAATTGAAAATCACATATCTGATAAGGACTTAATATCCAGAATTTATAAAGAACTATTAAAATTCAGCAACAGAAGGCAAACAAGAAACAACCCAATTAAAAAATGCACAAGAGATTTGAATAGACATTTCTCCAAAGAAATATACAAATGGCCAAACGCACATGAAAATGTGCTCAATATCATTAGCCATTTGGATCATAGAAATCAAAACCACAGTGAGGTAGCATTTCACTCCCACAAGGAGAATAAAGCCTTTTTTATTTTTAAATTTCTGGGGCTTAAGAGTTGGTGTTACTGGGGTCCCAGTTTTAGGTCTCCACACTTTCCTGAAATTTACCTCCAGATCCCTGCCACATTTTCACTGTGAAGATTGGAGAAAATTCCCCTCGTGTGTCCAGTAGGGGGAGAGGTGAAAAGTAACCACTTTGAAATAGGATCAGAGTTGACTATTCTCCTTAATAAAGGACTGCCCTCATAAGAATCTATTTTAGCAGAAAGTCACTGACTTGCACTTGTGAAGGTCATACTACAGGGCTACAGTCTCACTAAAAGAATAAGACCTACTCATAGTATTACAGAGTGCTTCCCCAGCTCCCAATCATTACCATGAGGTTAATAGGACTTTTGCATAACATATTACAATGGAAAGAACTGCAAGGCCCAGGCCTTATTGAAGAAGCCTCTAGAAAACTCAAATTAAACAAGAGAGATATAAACAAGGACACCAGAGAAAACTTTAGCCTCTGATACCTACAGCTGCAGCAAACAGTAAACATAGCTTAACTCCTAGCCAGAAAAGCAAAGCACAAATCTCATGTCAATAGCCTATTTATCTCAGTTCCTTTTATCCAGAACATCATATCTGGCTTTCTACGAAAACTTGCAAGCATAATAAAAGGCCAAAAACACAGTCTGAAGAGACCAAAAAAGCATCAAAACCCACCTCTCATATGGAAGATGTGTCGGAATTATCACACCAGGAATTTAAAATAACTATGATAAATATGCTAAGGACTCTAATGGAAAAAGTGGGCAATATGAAAAACAACTGGGTTTTATGAATAGAAAGAAAGAAACTCTAAAAAAGAATCAAAAGAAAATACTAGAAATAAAAAACATTGTAACAGAAATGAAAAATGTCTTTGATGGGTTCATTAGCAGACTGTATGTGGCTGAAGAAAGAATTAGTGAACTTGAATTTGTATCAATAGAAGCCTCCAAAGCTAAAATGCAGTGAAAAAAAAAAAAGAAAAAAATGACAAAATAGCCAAGAACTGTGGGACAATTATAAAAGGTGTAGCATGCATATAATGGGGATATCAGAAGTAGAAGAGAGAAATGAACTGAAGAAATATTTGAAGTAATAATGATGGAAAATTTTCCAAAGTAATTGGATGTTTTGCAGCATCTTCACCCCCAGGTTTCATGTTCAAGGTACAGTCAGGCCATTCCATTAGACCTAAAGTCTCCTCCAGGCCACAGAATGGCACAAAGAAAAGGAGGGTATGGGTGGTACGTGAGGATTGGGAGATGGCCACTTGGCATGTCCATGACTTCCCCAGCAGTGGTCAGGGATGAGTGTGTTCTCTTGTGATTTTTCTTTTCATTGGTTGTGGGATCAGAGAAAAGCTGTGTTTGTGTGAGGAAGGTTGTTATGTGAATTCAGAGGCTGAATTTGAACCAGCACATGAGGAATAAAGAGATGGTAATTTATGCTTGAGTGAGGGGAATAGGATCTCTCTATGGGTATCTGGGCCTCTCTCTAAGACTTGGACTTTTTGCATGGTGAGTATACTTTGGGTACCTCTGTGGAAAAAAGTAAAATAGAAGATTTGGAGATTAGCAGTAAGACAACCTCAAAGGGAGCCAGTGAGAGCAAGCCTGATGTTTGACCTGGTGCTTTCTGAGAATGGACTGAAGTTTTTAATTCTGTTAATTGTTCAAGTATACATCTATTTCATTAAGTAAATTTAAAATGTTGGCTACCTTTTCACTTCCAATACAACTTTCTTCTCCAGGTATAACTACTATTTCTCTCTCTTATATTTCTTTCTCCAAGTATGCACACACAAACCAAACATGTCTATATTTACTTTTTGAAGAGCAACTTATACCATGTAAAATGTATTTTTCCGCAGCTACCTTTCTTAATTTACTGATATGTCTGGAAAGTATTTTATGTCTGTAAATAGAGACCTTGTTTGTTTAGTGCAGAGCTATACCCTATAATTCTCATTTAATATAGATTATTCTTGCACTAAGGATTAGAAATTTTTCATTCTTTCCCAAATTTTCACTTTTACAAAGTTTGCAATTAACATTTGTGGATGTATATTGGTGTATATGTAATAGTATTTCCTTAAATTAGAAGCTTAAGGTTTAAATCAAAAGTACTAACATTTTAAATATTGATAAATAATGTCAAAACACCTGAAATAAATCTATAACAATTTTCTTTCTCCTAAGAGTATATAAAAATCATTCTTTCCTCAGAAACTCACCTCATCTGACACTAGAAAAAATGTTTAAACATTTTGGAAAAAATGTAATTGTAGCCTCTATTTCATATTATACACACCTATTACTGTAGGTGAATTAAGGATTTAGAAATGAAACATCAAAATTTTAAATTCTTAGACTTAAGTAGAAGAGAATATCTTTTTGATTGGAAAATATCATTTAAAAAAGAAAGTATAAACCATAATAGACCCTAAGGATACATTCAATAAATAGAATTCTGGTTATTATAACCATTTATAAAATCTTATATTATTATGA
Source organism: Tolypeutes matacus (assembly GCA_026826555.1). Lineage (NCBI taxonomy): Eukaryota > Metazoa > Chordata > Mammalia > Cingulata > Chlamyphoridae > Tolypeutes > Tolypeutes matacus. The sequence goes on along the minus strand of JAKSZT010041706.1, from coordinate 213,604 downwards.
GAGCTTAATTTTTTATATTATTTATACCACTAAAAAGTTAGTTTTATATGTTTGGTAACAAAACTGGTATCCACACCATAAATGTAACATTTAATTTGAGATTGCCAGTGAAATTCATAAATATACTCACTGTGACTTCCAATTTGCTGATTATTCTATCTGAAAAATTAACAAAGAAAAAAGAAAAGGTATGGGCAATGATAGCTACTTTGGAGGATTTGCACTCCTTGGATTCTGGGGGAGCCTCAGCAGTAAGTGCTTGTGTCTGGGGTTGTCATTTCCTTTCACACCATCACCTTGATGGGAAATACAGACCTCAGCCTGCTGCCATTACTGGATGAGTTTGGCCAAAACCCACGTTCTTCTTCCTTAGGAATTGGGCCATCTCAGATCTCTGCAACACCACAAATATAGCCCCAAGGTGTTACTTAATGTCTGGAGTAAAGACCTTTGTGGCTGTGCCTTCCAACACTTCATGGATGTTATGCTCTGCAAATTTGAGTGCATCCTTCTGGCTTTGATGTCTTATGACCAACTTATGGCTGTCCACAATCTTCTGCTCTATATGACCATAATGAACACTCAACACTCAACTCTGCACAGTGATGGGTATTACTAATAGCATGATGATTTTTCTCTATTTTTAAAATATCTGCAATGGTCAAAATTGCATCTGTGGGCACCACAGCCATGGAAGAATCTTTATTTGCATTTGTTGATTTTCCTTGCACCCATGTCTTCTCATTCAAGTTTCATGTGACTTCATTGTTTGAGCCATATTCAAGATCAAATCTGCAAAAAGGAGGGAAAAAGCATTTGGGACTTGTCCTCCATCTCATTGTGGTATTCATCTTCTAAGGACTCTTATCTACATGTACATATAAACAGGAAACAGTTCACCTCAAAATGAGGGCAAACTTCATACTTTCCTTTATTTCACTGTTACTCCAAGCTTGAATCCAATGATCTACACATTAAGTAACAAGGAGTTCAAGGAGGCCATGATGAGACTGATAGGATCAGGAAAATTTTCCAAGAAACAACAAGACAATAACATTTTTCTACAAGAAATTTCCATAGAGAAATTGACCCTGTCTAATCTTCAAATTGTGATCAACTTATTTTGTACTGATCACATTAGAGAAAGAAAAATAAATACACAGTTTTTAGTTACAATGCTTCTGAATCAATATTCTCATTGTTAAGGGTCAATTATTTTAAGAAAACAAAAAATCTTTCAAAAATCAATAGTTATCATCTTTGATAATTCATCTACATCTGTGGCTACAAAGCAGTTTTCAAAAAGTACAAGGTTTGTGTTAAGGGGGAGAAGCATTCAATTGTTTCAAATTATAACTCACAACATATATTTATACTATTGTGATACAGTAACAAAAATGCATAAATTCAATATGCTAGGTTTAAATTTTTAGCTATGGCTCACAAATCTGTTCCTATTAAGAGGAAAACATCTTTTTGAAGATGCCAAATACTCCTGCCATCTCTGATTACTTTTAAAGAATGCTGATATAACCTATGCACTAAGATATATTTCTAATTGCACCTATTTTTTTTTGCATGAATCAGGTCTTTCCGAAAAGTATGATACAAAACTAAAATGTAAGAACAAATTGGACACAGTTTGATGTGATTACAATATTAATAAATCATTCTTGGCTTCAAACTTTTGTATTCATCCAATAGCTTCATAAATAATTGATAAGTTGTTAATAATTAAATGTTACATATTTATTAATATTTTAAAGGGTTAGCACAATCTTGAATTCAAAATTTTAAAAGGATATTACAAGAAAAGAACCCTATATACCAATATTTCTCATGACATGGATGCAAAAGTCCTTCACTAAATAGTAACAAAAGAAATCCAGAAATGAAGAAAATAATAATACATCACAACCAAGTGGATTTATTTTAACTATGCAAGGTAAGGTTGACTTAACATTCTACCACATTATACTGTTAATTTAACCCATGACATTGACAGTATAAAAGTGAGAAATAATATCAACATCTCAATAGATCCAGAAAGCATTTCAACACTCATTCATGGGGAAAAACTCTCAGCACACTTGGAATAGAAACAAACTTCTTTCCCTACTAATGGTTAAATTCCCAACAAACAGTATACTCAAGACTGGGGATCACAATATATATGCTATCAGCCAATTTATGACAGATGTGACATTGCAATACAGTAGAGAAAAGATAGTCTTTTCAATAAATGGTACCATGTCAAATGGATATCCTTTAGGAAAAAAATATCTCGACATCATGCACAAAAATCCATTTCAAGTGGATTGCAGATACAAATATGTGAGAAAACAATTCAATTTTTATTGGTGTTCTTGATGAATTTAGAATAAGAAAAGATTTACTAAACAAGGCACAAAACTACTAACCATAACAGAAGTGGATTCAAATGGACTATAGTAAAATTAAGAGCATCTATTTATCAATAGATCTATTACAAGAGGTAGTATGTATGTTTACCTTTGTGTGTATATATATAAGAAAGAACTGCTGCCCAGAACATATGAAGAATTCCTACAAATCAAAAGAAAAAAACAATGTAATAAAAAAAGTCATTTCACAAAAGAGGATATCCAAATGACAATATGTGAAAATGTGCTCAACTTCACTAATCATCCAGGGAAATTATAACCACAGGAGGTTTCACTGCACACTCACAAAATGGCTTCATGAAATGGCTTCATGAGAACATTACTCCATAAAGGATACAGTTCCTCAAAATTCATATCAGCAGAAGTTTGAGAGCATGTATGACAGTGGATATTGATCTGACTTTATTGACATGGGTGCTCTCACTGAGAGCACAGGAAACAATGGGTTGGTTCAAGCACATGAGAGTAGCCCTGACATTCTTCTACATTGACTAACTAAAGCTTGAACTCAAAAAGTAGTCCAAGTCTCACCCAGGATAACTAACAAGGAGCTGATGATGGATAACGCCCATCCCAAGGAACAGAGAGGGTCTGCAACTGCAAGCAAGATAGTCCCATCCATCTGCCCCATGAGATCTAGGCCTCCTATCAATTAGAAACAGAATGGGCATCATGATCCCAAAATCCTCAATTGAGTAATGAACAATGGAATAAAGTAGACTTATTATTATTCTACCACACATTATTATTCTAGCAACAGAAGAATTTTTATCACTGATTTAAAGGCAGTGGCCACCTGAGGTTCTGAGGGGAGGGAGAGGGAAGGATATGTATTACAGGGGCCATTTTTGGGACATTGGAATTATCCTGCATGACATTGCAATGACAGATACAGGCCAATATACACTTTGTCATAACCTATAAAATTGTGCAGGCAAGAGTGTAAAGTATAATGAGAAACTATAGTCTTCGGTTAGTAACAATGCTTCAATATGTGTTCATCAGTTGTAACAAAGATACCACATTAATGAAAGATGATGTTAATATGGGAAAGATGATGTTAATATGGGAAAGCTTCAATATGTGTTCATCAGTTGTAACAAAGATACCACATTAATGAAAGATGATGTTAATATGGGAAAGTGTAGGAGGGAGGGTTGGGGCATATGGGAATCACCTATATATTTTTAGGTAACATTTATGTAATCCAAAGCTTCTTTAAAAATAAGACATAAAATAAGACTTTAAAAAATAAGACTATAGACATATTGTGATTAAAGCAATGGAAGAAATTACAACATTGATGTGTAGCTAATGGCCACTGGTGGCTCTGGGGGCAGGGAGAGGGAAAAGCACTTTTAATATGGGGCCTTTTTCGGGACTTGGGAATAGTCCTGAGTGACATTGCAATGACATATATGGGACATTTTATATCATAAAACATGCAGAACTGTATGGGAGAGAGTGTGGTCTACAATTTGAACTATGGTCCATGCTTAATGGCAAAGTCCCAGGATGTGTTTATCAATTGCAATGAATGTGCCACACTAATGAAGGATGTTTATGTGGGAGGTTGTGGGAGGTGTGGGAGGTAGGGTGTATGGGAATCTCTATATTTTTTGTGTAACATTTATGTAATCTAAGTATCTTAAAAATAAGAAAATCAATATAAAGAAATAAGTAAAAATAAATAAAAATAAAAATAAATTTTTGAAAAACCTCATCAGAAGTTAGGAATCCACTAAAAATAGTAGCACAGTTTTGCACATGTTAATTGGTTAAGAAATACATAAATACTGCAATAAAAGTGGCATTTTACTTTGGAAAAAAGAGTAGTCCAAATGTAGACCATAATGTAATCTATAGACCATGGTTAGTAGCAATGTTTCAATATTTGTTCATCAATTTTAACAAATGTGATATTTCCATACCACATTTAGGCATGGAAAATGTGAGACAGGGAGGGGTTGGGGTACATGGGGGAATCCCCTATATTTTCCATGTAACTATTTTGTAATCTTAAACTTCTTTAAAAATAAAGTTACAAAACAAACATTAAGTGAGGTTGAAATGCTGGAACTACCCTCAAATTTTGGAATTTTGGAATCTATTTAATGCAGCATACTGGCACCTCCTACAGAAGACTTGGAGAATATTTCCTTCACCAAGGATTTAGATGTGGCTTGATGAGGAGGGTAACAGCATTCTTAAAATGCTCTATGGTATCTGACTTCTCTGATCCAGAGATGCTCATGGGAAATGCAGCAGTGGAACTGGATACCTGATATTGAGAATAATGATATCCTTGAAAAATTAGATGTCAAGGGCCACTTAACCATCACAAACAAAGTGGGAGCAATGACCACAATTAAGCCAGGGAACAGAGATGTTTGGGCACACAGGGATCTGTGGCAGTAGACAATTTATCATAAGTTTCCTGGGAATGAAATACTAAGGTATCCTACTAAGATATTAGTTGGACTATATTAGGAGGAAATTTCTAGATCTGGGGTCAGAAGCATAATTTGAATCAGTATAGTTTTCACGGCCTCTTTTCCATTTTCCAGACTTAAACCAATTCCCAGACCCAGATCCTCTCAATTGAGGGAGAAGATAACTCTTTTAGAAATGATCCTGATGTGCAGTAAAATAGAATTCAAGATTCTTCCTCAGAGGTACATTTCAGCCATTGAATGAGTTGGCTGCACACTGGAGAAGGAGGTTATTAGATACTGGCTCTGAATGGTTGCCAGTCCTTGGTGATCTGGTAATTCCCCAATGCTGCTGTGATGCCTGTCTGGCAACTGAGAAGAAAAGATGTGTGAGTGATTTATAACCGATTCACATTCATTTTGAACAACAGTTGGTTCTTTTATTGTCTTTATTCTCTTAGAGAGAGAACACTAGAGGTAATTTTGCTGTGTGATCTGCTATGAAATTTGCCCAAAATTTTTTAGTAGCTTCAAAGAGCATTGTGAGAAAAAGTTCAAAGTGGCAGAATATCTGGGGACATAGAGAAAAATGAAATCTTAAATACTTATAACTCTGTTCAACATTATAATGAGATCCCTTGGCTCACACTCTTTCCTCTTGAAAATAACAGCTTAAGTGCAAATATCCCTTGTTCTTTCCTTGACTTTTGCTTGCTTGTTTTTTTATGAGGTACCAGGGATTGAACCCTGACCTCATACATGGGAAGCAGGTGCTCAACCACAACCACTGAACTAAACCTGCTCCCCATTATTTTATTCCTTTTTTTTTTTCAGTAGGCATCAGAGATAACTGAGACCTCGTACATGGGAAGCAGGTGCTCAACCAACTGAGCTACACTTGCCCCTCCCTTGACTTTTAACAGCAAATATCAGTCTCTTTTTTCAGAATCCTTGGGGATATCTCCCTCAGATATTCAGAGTGATGGCAAGGGTGAACACAATTCTTCAATGTATTAAAAAAGTAGCCATAGACTATCCAAAAGGTGGATAGCAATAGATAAAAGCATAATCTTGTACTTCAACATTCCCAGTGTGTGTTTCCATTTTTACTTTCTCACATCTCTAGAATACAAAAGAGATAAATAAGCCAACTATTTAATGAAGTGAAAGTCAAACTATGCCTTATTTTCATTTAGAAATTGGGGGCAAATGTAGTGAAAATACAGGGAAAAAAAAAACCCTTCAATGCTTTTCTTAGTAGTTTATATTCATTAATTCTGTTTTAATGATGAATTACCAAACTTTTGAAAATGAATAGATTTAGTCATTTTCTCTTAACTGACCCATATTTGTAAGAATAAAAAATAAACTTAATTTAAGTGCAAACTATAACTGTGAAAGTATGTTTAATAGTATATAGCCCAATGTGGAACCTATACAACCAAACTAAAATTTAAACAAAAAAAGAATATGCAGCAGAACAGGTGTAGTTCAGTGGATAAAAAAAAAGAATATGCAATAATCTAGAACTCTATTAGCTTTTTTACTGACTAAAACAGGTTCAAAAAATATAATCAATATTTCTAAATCATTTTTTAATCTGTGTTGTTTTTTTTTTTTAGAAAAAAATCTCATCTACTTTTAATTCACTAAATTCCTTGAGATACTGTTAAGAAACAGTAAGGTGATCATCTTAATTTTATGGTTGTAATATTGTGAGATCAGAAATCTGGGGAGCTCAGAAGTTTTGAAGATGTAGAATAAAGAATCTGAGTCAAAGACTGAATATATGCATTAGACATCATGCATCCAATTTATTATGATATGGATTTTTTGGTAATGATATAAAAGGATGTGTTCTTTATTATATTAAGATTGTTTCATGGTCAAAACTAAGTAGAGAATCAAAATAAATTGTTTTTAATTTTTAAAATTTCAATTTATTCTGAATAACACAAACTAAAAATTATAATTAATTTATATATAAAGTGAAAATTAAACATGTACCTCTCCTAATCTGAGGCACATTCCCCCAAAAGAAACAAATTTTGACTCTACAAGTTTGAATAAAATATGATTTGTTATATCATACAAATTAAATGCTCTGCCAAGCTGTTGTTAATGGCTTTAGTTAACAACATGTTTTGACCATGTTTCCATATAAGTTCATGTATAGTTGTATAATTCTGTTAAATGTATGTAACTATCAGTTAACTAGTTTCTTCTTGGTGATTATTTAGGTTGTTTCCAATTCTTCACATGAAAACAATGCTGTGCAAATATTTTTGGGAATTATTGTACAAATGCATGCAAGATAAATTCCAGGAAATGAAATTAGTGGAAGTTGGTTCAAAAAGTTTTGTGCATTTTTCGTTTGAAAGATAATGGCAAATTGTCATCCAAAAAGAATCTATATTACTCCACATAAATTAAGAGACTATTATCTCATATATGCAACAGTATTGGTTTATAACTACCACTTAAGTATATACCAAAATGTTAAGAGAAAAAATACATCTCCAATTTTCATTTCCTAATTAAAATGCAAATAAAATTATTTTCATAGGTGTTTATATATTTATTTTTATGCCTTTTGTTCAAGTTTTCTTTGTGAGGGCAAGCCTTATTTCAGGGTTGGGGGGATAAAAGGTAAAAATCTGTTTTTAATTTAGGAAAGGAACATTTTTCTACCATGTATGTCAATGGTGTTATTTGGATCCTGTTGTACAATGTCATTTATCCATGGTCGACTCTTCTATTGGAATTCATGACATATTCTTTTGGGACAGAATTTCTAAGCTCTCTTCCTAAGAACTGTCTCTGTCCTTGGACAAAATTTCTGAGCCTCTGTTCCAAAGTTCAGAGGCAAAAACCACATCCTTCTTTATGATCAGGGCATTGATCTGATTGCCTCTTCTGGCATTGGAACTCTGCCCTGTGAGTGAGCTTGAATGAGGGTGGTGGAGGCCCCGGCATCCCCAGCCTGCCCTTCCTAGGGTGGAGCTTACACTCTATGAATGGGGTCTGGCAAAGGGACCCCCAACCTCTCAGCCACACGTGCAAGGAATTTAACTACAACAGCTGAGGCATTCTACTCAAAAAGCATATATTCCTTTATTTGCTCATAAATCAGGAATAAAATGACACTGTAAAAGGTAAACGTATGTATTTGTTTCACCTTTATGGTTCTCTACAACACAAGGGATTTACAAACATCTAAAATTAGTCTTTAGTTTTATAACATTGTTTTATACTTGATAATTAATTGGCACCTCAAACAAATGTTACATTCCAGGTATTTGCAAGAATGATCATTTTACCAGCAGTCAGTAATTAATTATATCTTTCCTTCTTCATTACATCTGTAAACCAAGAGATCACAGAATTCCATCTGTGATGCACTTTCAATACATGAACCCTTGCGATCTTGGACCCCTGTCATATGGCAGGTCTTGTGGCAGCATCTGCTAGTCTTTCCCTTCTCCTCCAGGTGCTGGTGTTTTCTGGAGCTCCTTCTGTGGTTTTCTCTCTCCTGTGTTCCATTGTTTTCAGTGTCCTGCTCTCATGGCTTTCTCTCTCAGCTTCTATGGGTTCCACTCTGAGCTCCTGGGTGTTAGTCTTTGTCATTCTCTCTGAATTCATCCTGTTTAGGACTGCAGTGATAGGATTAAGACCCACCCTTGGCTATGCCTTATGGAACTAATCTAATCAAAGGCCTTAACTGACGTGATTTAATCAAAAGATGCCACCTACAACAGGTTCACACCCACAGGAATTGACTATTAAGAACATAATTTTCTGGGATCCACAAAATACCACAGAGAGTGGAGTATGGCATTTGGAGAATTGGGGAAGGACATGATCCTAAAGTGGTATAGTCCAGGGTTTTCCCAACTTCTTTGACAACCATATGCTTCTGTCCTGAAGCCCCAAGATGCATTCCACACTAAACCCACAATCTGACTCATCTTGGCTCCATAATTTTCTGAGATTTGCTTTGTTTTGTTTTGACTTTACTCAAACACTAGATGGTGCCAACAGACCATGGTGCCCCCAGCTGTCTTTACCCCACTGTTGGCCTCCTCTGTCTTAACAAATGATTCTTGAATTCAGCAATGAATTTTCTCCTGATTTCCTTCTTGGTAGCCATTCTTCTTTCACTCTGTTCCCTCTGGTAAAAATCCTTGCATCCCTTTGTGACCCAAACATTGCACAACCTTTATACAAGGAAAATATTTTATGCTATTTCTTCCGTGCCTGTTCTTTTATATATTTAAAACATTTCTGTGTAAATAAAAATATACTCAAGGCAGTGTTTGCCATTTTAAATAACTGGGAAGGCTCAGAAGTTCTATTTTCAAACCAGAGGGTCTGAAAATATAACCATTTAATCCAACACTAAAAAGCTACCACCCAGAGCTGACACATATTGAGAATGGATTGTTTCTGGAGGGGGTTGCTAATTCAGATAGCAGGATTTAATGAGCATGAATGAGGGAGGGGGAGAAAGGAAGGTCAGGTTTTTACTAGTTAGAGTCTTGTTCAGACAATGTTTCCTGCTGAACCATGTGCCCAACACCAAGATTCTCTAAAAAGCAGATCCTGAGGCCAGAGTTAAAGTACTGATGTTTTATTGGGGAGGTGTGGACAAAAACAGCAACAATGAAGAAAAAGGGAAGTGAGAGAAGGGAGACGTGAAGCAAGGTGTGGCAATTGCTGCCCTCTCAGTAATTATCCCTCTCCTTTGCTTGTTCAGATTGCAGGTCAGAGAAAGGCTATATGGTGTATTCAGATGGCAAGTTGGTTATGGCTAATGGTTTTGAGTATTTTTTCAAATGCATATTGGCCATTAGTATATCTTCTTTGGAATAATGTCTATTCAAATCTTTTGCTCATTTTTATTTGGGTTGTCTTTTTAAATATATTTTTATTTAAAAAGCTGTGTTTACAAAACAATCATGCACCATACAACACCCCACACACCACATTGTTGTGGAACATTTGTTACAGATTGTAAGACAATAAAAGACTATTACAGAATTAGACTCAAATAAGTCCTCCCTGCACATGGTTCACCAGTCCCTTCTATTCAAACCTACATGTGATGCTGGAGTTTTTTTAGGTATACTTCCAGAGACTGGAGCCTCCCGCCTACCTATGTGCCAGGTGTGCATGAAATCTAGGTGGAGCTGCAACTCCTACCCTACAGCTCAATGGACTCATCCAAGTAACCTGGTGAGGAGACAACAATGGGCAATAGCCATCCCAGGGAATGGAGAGGGCCTGCATCTGCAGGCAGGATCATCCCACCCACCATATCCATGGGATATAAGCCCTCTCTCACTTGGAGTTGGAGTGGACATCACCATCCCAGTCACCTCTGGATTGGGGGAAGAACTATGGACTAGAGTGGACTTGATGGTATTCTCTTGTTCACATATGGTGATTCTAGCAATTCAAGAAATTATAACAATGAGGTGGAGCCAGTGGCCACTTGACACTTTTGGGGTAGGGAGGGGATGAGCATTTGAAATACAGGGGCTTCTTTGGGAGTTGGAGGTTGTCCTGAGTACTGTTGTGGCAATGGATGTAGGCCATTTTAAATCAGCACACACCACTCAGAACTGAGTGGGAGAGAGTGTGGTCTACAGTGTGAACTGTGGTCTATGGTTGGTGGCAAGGCTCCAGGATGTGTAAGTTCATTGAGGCTGGTGGGCCACACTGTGGGAGATGTTTGTGTGGGATGTGGTGGGAGGTGTGGGAGGTGGGCAACATGGGAATCCCAGTGGGTTCCGTGTAATATTTTGGGTAATCTAAGCACCTCTTAAAATATATGTGTATATATATATATATAAATAATATTTTTTTAAGCAAAAAAAGAAAAAAGAAAAGCAACTGACTGTACCATTACCACATAGCTGCTTTTATTGCCAAGGTTGTTGTACATAAATAGATTTCAATACTTAAAAAATAAATAAATTAATTAAAAAAAAAAAAAAGACTATTACCACTAACTATGGTCCATAGTGTACATTTGGCATATTTTTTCCTAACTGGGTTGTCTTTTTAATGTTGAATTGTAAGAGTTCTTTTTTTATATTCTAAATAATAAGCCCTTATATATGATTTGCTAATATTTTTCTCCCATTATGAGAGTCGCCTTTTCCTCTTGAAAGTATCCTTTGATGCACAATGTTTTTTTTAATTTATTTTAATGAAGTTCAATTTATCAATTTTTTTGTTTGTTCCCTGTGCATTTGGCATCATATTTATGAAGTAGTAGCTAAATTCGAGGTCACAAAGATGTGCTCCTAAGTTCTTTTCTAAGAGTTTTAGAGTTTTGCCTTTTAAATTTCAGTCATAGTTACACTAAAAAATTCAAATATATAAACACACGTAGATATACACAGACATACGTAGAAGGTAGATTTTAGACTGGTGGAGAATGTTTTGGTTAGGAAATTTTGCTCCCAAACCATTCAGAGTTTACAATGAATTGTGACACCCTTTTCCATTTGGGGATGATGGCAAGTCAATGCCAGTGAGCTGCCAAGTCTCGGGTGCACACAGCCAGACCCATGATAGACCTTGAGGTTTACCTGTGCTGTCTAAAGCATCTCACAACTGAACTTAGCAAAAACATGAACATCCTGCCCTATGGTAGATATAGAGTCCTCCATTAAGGTCCACAGATGGCTTGAAGGCCAGTATAGGCTCAGAATTTATCATGACAACTGAAAGTTGTGTGACTGGACATCATACAAGACACATGAGCCAGATGATGATGATATCTTCCTGTGCTTGCCATTCCCCATTCTAGAAATGTCTAAGGAACACAATTCCTGGGCCCACATCATAGTCTATAGTTTCCTGGAAGGCCATTCAACTAAGGAAATATTAGCTATTATCTAGGAGGTCTACGAAGGAAGTGACCTTTTTCTGACTTGTTCATGTTGTATACCAGTGCTTGAATTTTAGTATACATTCAATAAACCTTTTGATTAAAATATAAAAATGAGTGTTGAAAAATAAGCACAGAGCTAAGTCCACAGTGCCTTTCTTCACCATTTTCTTTCAGTTACTTTCCAAAATGTAAACATATCTACATTTTTCCACATTGCTATTTACAAAACGGAATCCCTTTCTTCTTCATGTACACCTGCCTTTATCCATCCACAAATCCTCCAATGTACCATTGAGATGTCCTGTTCCTCAATTAAATAAACTCACCTATGTCCTCAAATTATTTTCCTAACATTTTCTATGCCTGGCAGTAACTGATTTGACACCCTCTCCTGAAGACACCATTTTCTCCACAACTCCCTTATGAGAAGATAATTCCATTCTCAATACCTCAGAATGTGAGAATTTAGTTAATGACTTTACTTCTAGATCACTCTCTCTTTTGCTATTTTATTTAAAATATGCTATTATATTGGACGCTCATGCAAGGTGACTGAGCAACGATCTTGACTGATATTTTCCACAGTAGGTCCCAGACCACCTGCATCAAAGTCACTTGGAGTGTTATTTAAAATGTCTATTCCAGGGCACAGATGTTTTAAATCAGAAATCCTGGATATTAAAGCCAAGAATCTTAATTTTTAACAAGAACATGTGAATCTTGTGGCATCTGAACTCTGAGGAACTCTGCTCATTCTCTTTGGGCTGCTGTCCTCTACAGAAATCATAACCACTCTTCTTCATGCACTTTCTTCCATACACAAAGCCCTGGTGTCATTCCAGAAGACTTGTTTTGGGTCCAGGGTTGTTGGCACCTCTCAACCTCAGATACTTGTTACCATGGCCATGTCTAGACCCAGGCATACCACAGAGGGGCTCCAGTTTTCTTTTCTTTTTTTTTTTTTAAGATTTTTTTAAATTTATTTATTCATTTATCTCCCCTTTGCTGCTTGTGCTCACTGGGTCAGCTAACCATGCCATGTGGGCGGGCTTGCCTTCACCAGGAGGCCCCGGGAACCGAACCCAGGGCCTCCCATATGGTAAACGGGAGCCCTACTGATTGAGCCACAGCCGCTTCCCCTCCAGTTTTCTAATGTTAGGAAAAGTGCTACAGGGAAGCAGATGTGGCTCAAAAAATTGGGCTTCTGCCTACCACATGGGAGGGCCCAGGTTTGGTTCCCAGTTTCTCCTCAAGAAGGCAAGCTCACATGATGGGCAGGCATGGCAAGCTGGAGCAACAAGATGATGCAACAAAAGAGAAACAAAGAGGAAAGACAATGAGACACACAACAGACTAGGGAACTGAGGTGGCTTGGATGATTGAGCACCTCTCTTCCACATGGGAGGTCCCAGTTTTGGTTCCTGTTGAGATAAGCAGACACAGAGAGCACACAGCAAATGGACACAGAGAGGAGAGTTACTGCAAACAATAAGGGGGGCTGGGATAAATAAATAAAACCAGTCTTTAAAATAAAAAAATGCTACAAAACTACCTTTAGTTCTTCTAATTTTCTTCTTAATACAACCTCTGTTATTTGTATCTGAGCAGAAGGATAAGAAAATGATTTTATGAACATTGATATTTTATAGGCAGTGAGATATTTGGTTAAACCATCCTAGTGGTTATGCTATTTTTATTTCTGACCAGTTTTAGTGCTGTTTTGAGTTATTTAATATTTTTTCATTTGCAAACAAAAATTCAAGTTTAGAAAATTTTGATATGTACCCTCCAAATTGGAAACAAGTGGTACAGCTCCATCCAAACAGAAAAAGAATGGAGTGAGCACAAACTTACCTTAGATCCATCTATACATGAAACAGGCAACACTGGCTGGGAGACAACTGAGGATTGTGCACACTAGAACAATCAGCAATCCAGAGAAGTCAGCAATTAATATTTATGATTTTATGTGAAACCAAACTGAAGCAATGAACTCTTACAAGCAATAATAAATATTTTGTGAATGATGTCAAAATGAAAAAGCAGGTAATATGGTACCAAACCCTAGGCAGTGTTTGCCAGCAAGTCTTGCTCCACTAAGACAATAAACACTGTAGTTACTATCTCTCTCCCCCATTTTCCCTTAAGCTCCATAATGGAGATGATTTTATGTGTCTTACCTAGCATATGTCCCCAGCATTCAGTAAACAAAGGAGCACAATTAGGAAACCAACAAATATCAAAAAGGATAATTGAATCTAATAAAAGAAAGTGGCTTCATGTTGATGGGACCCAGAATGAAGAGGAAAACAAAAGCCAATTCACATGATTAAGGCCCAGAACATGGGAGCTCAAGCTAATAAACGTGGACCCAGGATCCTAGTTGGCAGCAGGATGAAGGAGCAGGAAGTGTGGGCTTCTGCTTAGCAAATGCTTTTGCAGGGATTGGTGCCAGGCATGTCCACAGCAATAACAGTCTGACTGAGGGAGGGAAGAGTAAAAACTCAGAGCCAAGATCCACCAGAGTATAATATGGGTTTATCGATGAGTTTCTTGAAAGATCTCTTTCTCCAAACATTAGGAACCTTGTGGGCACTGGACTTTTGGATGAAAGCACTGGTTAAACTTGGAGTGAAATAGAACAAAGAAGAGAGAAATTAATGCAATGACATGACATATCTTACTTGGTCTTTATTTTGCAACTTCGTATTTCTTTTGTTCCTCCAATCCCATTGCATGGTGTGTTCTGTAAGGCAATGTCTAGTAAATATATTAATTTCTATACAATAATATTCATAAACCAGCACCATGATAAAAAGTAAGGGCCTGATCAGTGATTGATGAATAGAACTGAGATCTCAGCTTGGATAAATTGTGACACTTTTTCTCCTATTTCAGTGTTAGGAAGTATATCTCTGGTTTTGGGTGGTGAAGTTGTACTGTCTTCACAGTACAACAACCCCAGTTTTTTGACCTCCTTAGTTATGCTGGGCATTCCAGGTCCTCTTCCCTAATCTAATCAGTGCCCCTTTTACCTCCTTATTTCTTAGAGTGTGGATGAGAAGATTAAGAGTTGCAGTTACTACAGTGTAGAAAATGTGAGAAACTTGTCACACTCGTGTGTAGGGCTTCTTGGACTGAAGATACACAGCAGCAATGGTGCCATAGAAAAGGGAGACCATGAGAAGGTGAGAAGTGCATGTGCCAAGTATTTTCTTCCACCCTGCAGTTGACTTTATACTCAGCACAGCCTTCTCAATAACACTGTAAGAGGACAGTATGATGACCAAGGGCACCACCAGGGGAACAGCACTGTCTATGGACATCTGGACCTCACTGTAAGTGGTGTCTACACTCAAGAGCTGAATCAGGGCTGGGACTTCACAGACAATGTTGTCCACCTTCTGGTGGGAGCATAAGGGTAGCTGGAGTGTGGCAGGAGACTGGATGAGAGGCTGAAGCAAGCCAAGTCTCCACGCCAGGACAGCCAGCTGCAGACAAAATTTTGGGCACATGATAGTAGTATATTGCAGAGGATGACACACTGCCACATAGCAGTCTATAGCCATGACCACCAGAAGGACACATTCAGTGGCCCCAAGCCACATGAATATATATAGTTGAATGGCACAGCCAGTGTAGCTGATGGTCTTCTCCAGACCCCAGAGATTTAAGCAACATCTGTGGGACACAGCTGCTTGTGAAACAGAGCTCTAGCAAGGAAAGATTGTAAAGAAAGTAATACATAGGGATGTGCAGTTTTGGATCCTTGGAGGAGAAAACAATGATGACCATATTTCCTGCAAGAGTCAAGCGATAAAAGATCAGAATGACCCAAAAAAGTATCTTCTCCAAATATGGCTTGTCAGAAAAGCCCAAGAGGATGAAATCACAGTGGCTGCCATTGCAAATTGTGGCCATAGCTTCTGGGGCAATCACCTCTTTGGGGACAGGTTCAAAAGCAGTTGCTACAGACTGAAGGTTCTAGTACAGAAGAGACAGGTAGGAGGCAGCATGACTTGTTTGATTCCTTTCTAGTCAAGGAGATTTTCACCTGCTGTATTTTGGGGGAATGAAATAGAAGATTTAGTGACCTGCTTTAATCTTTGATGTTCATCGTTCATTCTCTATTTCTCTCATCCTCTTTCACATCTTCCTCATATTTTGTGTCTAATTAGAACTATGCATTATAAATATTATGTGGAACATATATTAAGCACCTCCCTGTGAAAAATTATATTGCCAAATATTACAGAAGGCGTTCCATCTTTGCTTTCAGAGATTGTGCCACATTTTCACATAGTGTTTGGTATACAGTATGACTCAATGCATATTACCTTACTTCCCCTCTTTTTTCCTTTTGTTCTATTTCTCTGTTTATCTGAATTTCTAGATTTATCTGAATTCCTTTCTCCCATATTTCTCCCTCCCCCCTTTACCTCTGCTATCCTTCAATCTCCTCCCCTGTTCTTCCTTCTTTCCTCTCCCTCTTTCTCTTCTTCCCTATTTCTCACTTTCATGTGCTCTCTTGACTTGTGAGTTTGAATTCTTCCTCAACCACCTTCATGGTGTGTGATCTTAGAAAAATTACTTAACTTTTTTGTTTCTTACTTTAGTTCTTTCTTTGAAGTTTTTTATTTAGAAAATGGGGGAAATCCACCTATGCTTGTTGGAAATATTAAATATGAAAAAATGAAGACAATTCTGAAGAATTCCTAGCATGTAGTAACTGTTCAATGTGTGTTAGTTATAATTACCATAATTGTGATGATGATAACACTATCAAATGATGACTCTATGTTCAAAACACCAAAAAATTTCAGAGTGTATGAGTAATAATAACACTTAGAAAAAAATGAGTGCCATATCCTTGCATTACCTTTAAAAAAAAAAAAAACTTGGGTTGTAGCTGTGCCTGCATTCTACACTTTAAAAATTATGTATATTTATATCAGAGAGAGACAGCTCTGTGTTTAAATGACCTTTTATGTTCAATGAAGAATATCATTTGGTCATTTATTTTAGTATTTCACATTCTTGACTCCTGTTTAATAATCCTCTAACTGCATACACTTCACATAAAGCAGTGTAGATGTATAATTTTTTAAGGATTCTATGGAGGTAATGATGAAGATTGTGAGAGAGGACCAAATTGAGAATTTTGGGATAGAGTCACTAAACATTTTAGGGATATAATGTTTACATTTGAAATAGCACTAAAAAACTGACTAATAAAATGATAAAGAAAATTAGAAAAAGAATATTATTGTATTTAGGTTGAATATACTAGAATTCAGGATTCATAGATTCTATGCCCTCTTTTCCATTAATTAGCAAGCTGAACATAAATGAAAAGGATCATGCTTTCTAAAAAGAATATGACTCTGGGATTTGAACACCTTTTGTCCCCATAATTCTTGAGAATACAAAACAGATTGGGAGAATGTATACACTTTTTTTCATCTTTCCAGTATATCAAAGAGGTTTTAAGTAAATATTCTCAGTCATTGGCATATTCCAATCATTGCCATATTTTCCAATCATATTAAAGGAAAGTGGTACCAGGGTTCTTTTTTTCCTTCATTCTCTATTCTTCCTTTTTTTTTTTCTTCCCTAGTGTTCTTACTCCCTTCACTCTCCTACATCCATTTTCCCAAACAATTTTCCCACTGAATTATAATCAAATCTGTCAGCTCTTAGAGTCTTGCTATTTTTTACATTTTCAAGTGTTTGCATTTACAATTATTAAGATTTTCATACAGAGAGACTCCCAAAATGACTCACTGAAGGAAAATCTCAATTCTAATGGTTTGAAATAGACTTTACAAATCTATGCCTTTCACTGACCCCTTTGCCTGCACCTCCTTTCACAAAATTTAAACTTCTAGGCTATCTTATCTCATCCAAATCAACAATTGTGCCAAAATATTTTTATTTATGTCAGCATTTGAAATTAAGATATTCCTTTTCCAAAATATTTTCCAGTTTACCAAATAATAATATATTAAAGTAGGTCATCAAAACTCTGATGTGGAATTCTAGATTTTATTCCCTTTCCTATTTTTATAATCTATCCTTTCTCTCCAAACCATTCCAAAAGCCTAGCTTTTAGAAAACATACAGTCAATTAATGGGGGAGAGTTTTCATTAGAGACCTATAAAGGAACCTGATCAACAGCAGCAGCTATACTTTATTGATTTCTTATCATGTAACTGACAAGTGATACATGAATTAGCTTATTTAACCCTCACAAACAATGAAAAACAACTTTTTAGATAGTAAAACAGGTCTGAGCCCTCTTTCTTTATATTATCAGCAGTTGTCCTATTACTGTAATCATTATTAAATAATCCTAAAAATAATAGAGAAAGTGAGTGGAGAAAATGACAAGGTTGGAAACTAAGTTGAAAACATTTAAAATCATAAAAATAATTAATTGTGTCAAATGGCCCACTCAAGCCAGGATTCCCAGAAAAAATATGACATGGTCTGATGTTTACTTTCTATTATATAGTCATGCATTAGCAGTTTGAAGACTTAATCTCCCTTTAATGCAGCTTGAACAACAGAATGATATATCATGCAGGTATTTATCTAAAGTATTTTACCTCACAATGCACCTTTGCTGTTACACAGTTTGCTGGGGCTTATATCCTGAACACTCCAGTCCTGTCATCTCCATCCCCTACAATCCCATACACAACAGTCACATTTAGCTTCATCCACACGCAAGAGCAGACCCATTTGAGTTTCTCACAATCAGTAGTTCTCATGACTTTCCCAGCTCCCAAATCAAGATGCCTCCTATTCCATCCTGTGATTTTCATCTACTTTATAGCATAACTTCTGATTTATGTTGATTGTCTATTACAACTTTTTTATAATAGTGCCTCTATTTCTACATCTATCTCTATATATGTACCTATGTATCCATCCATCTGTCCTATCTCTCCCAGTTCCTTTTTTATTACTACTCATTGGAGATGTATTTTTTCCTGGGCCAACTATACGTAAAAGAGTATTGGGTGAGGGGAAGGGTCATAGTCTAGCTGGTTTTCACCACATAAAATGCAAGACCTTTCCTTCATCTCTGCTTCTGTTGAGATTGCCTTCTCCCTGTGAGTATCACTTACTCTGGTGGGATTTTGTTTCAGCTCATCTCCTCTGCTTCTCAGAGTCAACAGTACCTGGATGTGTTCATGCTGACAGCTGATTAGCTCTCATTCCACAAATGTGGGACCCAGCATTTACATTTCACCTTCTGAAGTAGATGCCTCTGGTGTAAATGTGTTGAATCTCCTCGGTCCAGGCTCAAGGTCAGCAGAGCTGCAATAGGTAGTTCTGTGAGCTGGGACTTGCCTCACACATACTAAAAGGGACCTACCTCAAGCATGAAGTGTATGTTTTCAATGAGTGCCCAGGGTGCTCTATAATGATGGAGTTTCAATTAAAGGCTATTGTGAGAATTTTGATTTTTACCCATAATTTAAAAAAAATTAACTCAATTAAAGGCTATGACTACTGACAGAAAGCAGGTCACCTTGGAATATAGTAAACAAACTCTCTAGTCTCATCCTCTAGGAGCTGGGTGGGGAAACATCCTGAGACAATGCCTGTAAATTGTAGAAATGTAAAAGAGCTGAGTCATTGACCTTTAAGACTTGTTGATTTCAGCTCATGTGTTACTGTTAAGTATCTATTACCCTTGCACATGCGCACATGTATTTTGATTGGTTAAAAACCAAATAAAAGCCATGCTCTATGAGGAGGCTGGGCTTTTCTCTCCATATCAGATGGAGAGTCCCCTGATCCCAGTTTTTCTTCTCTTTGTCTTATTCTTTCTTTCTCATCCATGGCACTGTTTTCATGACCCAAGTTCCTGAACGCCAACACTCTAACACCATGGGAACCCACATGGCACACAGACAAGTTCCTCTCAGAAGTGCAAGCAATTTAATGACCGTAGGGACAACTCTCAAACAGTGGAGGATGGTAGTTTGTGGATAAACATTCTAGCCACTCTTCTTTCAGATGAAAATGTTCTGCATGTTTTTCCTGAGCTCCTGGGAAAACTGGGCTCCCATTCATTGTACCCAGCTTGGTTAATGTAATCTAATGTTAGCTCTCTTCCTTATCTGTCTCACACTTCCTGTTTCTTCATCATACTTCCTCACATCACCTCCTAAATCAGCCATTTGCTCCCAATTCCTTTTCTCAAGCTCTGCTTTCAGGGGAACCTGAACTAAGAGAGCTGGTTCTGGAAATAGCCCCAGAAAACAGATCCCTACAAGAATATTTGAGAAATGAAGATCTCACCAGTGAGATTGAAACAGGTCCTCCTTGCTGGGGGCCAATGGGACAGTGGTACTTCTTGGCATGCTGTGTCATCACCATGACATTCTTGGCATGCTGCAAAATCACCACAACATGCTTGGCATGCTGTAAAATCACCACAAAGTGCTTGGCATGCTGTAACATCACCATGTCATGGTTGGTATGCTGCAATGTCACCATGACCAATATTCCTACCTGCTATGACTTGGGGTGAAGGTACAGGAGGAGAAGAATTAGAGTCTGAGATATACCTAACCTTAACAGGTATGGGGAAATGGTAATTAGATTATTCCCAAGTTGGCTGGGTTTTGTTAACTATCCTGGAAACCTTTAAGAAAAATAGAATACTCACCACTGCCAATGATCAAACTAGGGTGATGGTTCCTAAACTGTCCATTAAAATATTATTTCTGGGTCCTGAAGGTCTGGCTCTGCAGGTCTTGAGTAAGCCAAGGAATTGGTGTTTCTAACAAGGTCCCAGAGGTGCTGATGCTGCTGATCCAGGGACCACACTTTGAGAATCAGTTGCTTAAAAGAATGCTGTGAAAGCCACTTGATTTCTAAGGCAGCATTTAAAAAGATTCTTATTTCCTGTGGCCATAGAGAAGACTGTTGAAAATCAGAACCAATACTTAATTTTAAGGGTCACAGAACTGCAAAGGAGACTAAATGCATGGATTCAACAGGCTTTTAATGCTAAAACCAGGGACCTGAAAGGGAAGAAGTTAGACACTGAGACCTGAGATGGTGGATGTCTGTACCTCAAGTACATGAACTTTCATATTTTTGAATGGTCCAAACTGACAGAAGCAATTCCCTCCTTCTCGCTAGAGGAGAGAAACCTCCTCTTGTCTGAAGACCATGTGAAACCTTTCCTTGAGGTTCCCTGAAAGATGATGCTCTCTCTGCCTTCATCCAACACCTCCAGAACAATAACTAGGATCCCTGCTACAAGAGAATATAGCATATTCTAAAATCTGCAGGACCTGGCTAGCATGTACCTTCAAGAATCATCTTGAGATTGTTGGTCAAGGACTGGGGAAAGGTAGGGGGGCTGAATCTAAAGCTAGATACAAGGAAGTTTATAGACATGAGGCACTCTTCATGACATAGAAATCAATCTCCTGGAAGGGAAATCTGGATGCAGTTCTACTATACTACAGGGATATCTTATTAAAACTTTGACACATCAATATCTACAGTGAATGAAGTGGAGTCACTGCAGTTGCCTTGGGAAATTATTGAGGTATATGTTGGAAGTATCTGAGTTGGGAATGTCAGATTGGGCTTATGTGCAAGCAGAGAACCTAGCTTCTTGCTATACTCCTTATGATATCCCTTAGAACACTCCTTTTATTAAGGGAATAAAGAATGAATGAGTGAATAGGCAAACTGTTTTTGAGAAGCTAATATCTCTATAGACCAGGGCTGAGAATAAAATATATTTTCATGGAATTGGGCTCCCTGCTGTCAGTGTGGACAATAGGATTCCAAATGAAGAGAGGCCAGATGGCAGCACTAACCATCAGCACCCAGCTGGCTAGAATTAATATCATGGATATAATTAGCATCATGGCCAGCAGGGCTGGCTCAGCAACTAGGATTCCTTGACCCACATGAATCAGTGGTTGTGGCTAACAGTCTATGATTTTCTGAGGAGCAAGACAAATGTAGAGACAATTGGAAAGTTGCTTGAGCTCTGTACTCAGAAAGCATTGTGTTGGTGAAAGGGAAATAGAGCTGCAGTAGAAAATCATGATCTGCAACAAGTACCTTAACTAAGCCAATTCTCAGACCCAAGAGTCTATCAGTTAAAGGGAAGGTAGATCTTTAAGAGGAACTTTGGAATGCCACCCTGCAAGGGAATCTGTGACCATTTACCAGAGTAATGGGATAAAGGGCAAAGACAAATATTGAGACCAACATGCTGAGGGCTCTTGAATGTTAGTGGGCACCAAGACCAGGGCATGCAAGATGCTATCATGCCCCCAGCTGGAGTGGTGCCTGACAGAGGATAGGAGATAATGAAGTACTAGCCTAACTCAACTTAATTAGGTCTAAAGGATGTGCAGACCAACTCTCTGGTCTCTAAATGCATAATTGGGATAGATAAACTTAGCATCCATATAAACCCTCTCACTGATGCTCTAATGGAGTAAATCCAAGAGGAAAACCCATAAATCTGATCTTCCTCAGCCAAGATCAGAAACAATACTACATCCAGAGGAATGCATAAATGAGTCCTGCCTTTGAAACATAAATATTGAAGAATAAATGGACAGTGGCTTGTCCACAAAGACCATAGGCACTGTGGTAAATGACAGTGAGCTGTCTTAAATTAGCAGGTGGTTCCTTCAGTGGCAGCTGCTCTGTCAGTTGTACAGCCTTTAACAGAAGATATTGCTATAGCCTCAGGCATGTGGTTAATCTCTTGAATGTTCTATTTTCAGTCCTCATCAGTAAAGAGACAGCTGGGCCTGGGCTCATCTCTCCCTGGGTGCATAATGACTTTTCTCAAGGCTTGCTCCATGTCAGCTTGCCAGCCATGTGCTGTGCCTCATGGGTAATAGACACTCATGGCAGGATAAAAGGAGGTCATTTTTTCATGTGATGGACATCCCCTAGGTGTAGCTTTTATTCACTTTTGAAGATGAAACAGAACACTCCTCTGCTTGGTTTAGGAGCTGTAATCTCTACTTCCTGTGGCACTAACAGTGATGGGAAATGGTCCCACATAATCAATATGGCTGTGGGGAAAGGGTTTGACCACACCCCGTGGAACATGACCCCATCTATGTGATGCCAATGTTTTGTTTTGAAGCACAACTCACAGCCTTTAGGATTTATTTTGGACAGTGATAGCCTAGAGGTGATCCCTTTTTATGTGCCCACTCCACAGGCCAGAGGAGCCTCAGAGGACTGAGGAGCCAAGAGTCCAGTTTGCCCACTGGGAGGGGAATGGGGGCTTGAGTGAGCAGTCTCTGTGGAACCCAATGGGCACACTGGGTAAGAATGGACTTTAGGTCATTCATAGGCATCCTAACTGGACAGTTACTCAGGTGAGTCAAGCATGTGTGCAGCTGTTTCCAGGTGTGTAGCTGCCCACTAGAGCTCTTTCTTATGAGAAAATTATTTATTTCCATTGGCCTGGCCTCTCTGCCAGCCCTTTGCCCACCACCCAAGAATTAGAGGGGTTGTGGAGATTGGGTAACTGGCAGCTCAGAGCATCCTGGAGGGCTAATAGGGCTGCTTTTAGCTCTGCCAATGGGGTAGAACCCACACAGCCATCTTGGGTAAGTGCAGCATTTGAGGCCGGGTGACATGCCATGGCCCCCCAGCAAGCTACATAGCACACAATGGTACCATTGTCAAAGGGTGATACACCGACTCCCACTCCATGTCCAGTTGGTCCCCACTTAGCTAGAAGAGGGGGCAATGGTGCTGCCATCACTAGCTTTCAAGATCTGTGGGAAAAGGCCTGAGCATGGGGAGCCCAGATCCTCCTGTGATTGAGAAAGGCCCTGTTTGTCAGGTTTAGGCTCCTCCTGTAGGTTCCATGTCCATATTACCAATAAGGCTTCAGGGGAAGTGTTGGCCTCCTACTGGGGATTCTCTCTTTCCAGTGGCATTGCAGGAATCTTCACCTGCAGCTGATCAGCTTGGCCTCGTTAGCACCTCTATTGTTAGAAGAGCCTTTATTTGTATGGGACATCCCCACATGCCTGAAACCAATCTAAAACTTTCCAACCTCCCCCCAGAACCTCCAATGGTCACTGACTCCACATCAATGCTGTAACTTCTCACATTGCTAGAATCACAAAAGTCTATAGTAGAATACCTGTTAATCCACTCTAGCCCATAGTTCATTCCCCAATCCTGAGGATTCTGGAATGGTGATGTCCACTCCACCTCTAATTGAGAGGGGGCTTCAACCCCATACAGCCAATGGATGGTATTCTGTTGTTTGCAGTTCTAGGCTCTCTCATTTCCTTGGTATGGTATGGTGGTTGTCAATCCCCACCTCCTTGTTAGGTGTCCTGAGTAAGTCCAATGAACTGGAGTGTAAGTGTTGCAACTCTGCTGAGGCTCAGGGTTCAGCTGGCATTTGGACAGCCCAAAGGTTCAAGTCTCTTGGATGTACACCTACCAACTCCAGCACCAAGTATAGGTTCAAATAGAAAGAACAGATGAGCCATGTATAGGGAAGCCATAACTGACTCCAACTCTGTCTCTCTCAGGAGCACAAACTCCAAAGTAGGGCCCACTGGCAAAGCACCAAACTCCAGAGCTATCTGCCCTAACCTTAGGACCTGGTTGTCTCCAGAGCCCTCAGGAACCTCATTATTTGAGGTAGTATCCACTTTCGCTGTCCATGATATCCTGCTGAGTTGTGCATAAGCATTTTCTCTAAGATGACCTCCCAACTCACTTTGAAGTCTCTTAGCCATATAAACTCATTTATTTTTACCTTTCCCTCCTTTTATTTGAGGTTTCTTCCCATGTGCATTGCTTGTTGATGCTTGGTAGTAATCCCACAGTGCCAGAGAGGCTTATTCTTGGGAGTCATGTCCCATGCTGTGGGGAAGGTAATGCATTTATATGCTGAGTTTGGCTTAGAGAGAGGACACATTTGAGTAACAAGGAGACTCTCAGGAAGTAACTCTTAAGCACCCCAAAACACTAGGCTATGTTTCAATTTCAAATGCGAAGACTCACAAGCATAGTCATCAATATCAAGGGCCCATCAATGGACCATCCTTCTTTGTCAGTCATTGCCCCTGCCCTTGGGGGACTGTTTGTGCTCCATTAAAGAACATGGCAGAGCTCTCCAGGTTGGGAATTCAATATTCTCAGTTATTGTGTGAATCTCCTCCCACTGTGACAATGTCCCATGAGCACTTGAACACATTTACATACCTTATATGTATGTCCACATGAGCTTCCTCACTTGTATCCCCCACCACTGACACCCCATACCAATGATCTTCCCCTGCCCCAGTTGTAACCCTTCTGTGGCCTAAAGCTTGTTTTAAAATGAAGCCAATAAAATAGCCAAATAAAATTAATAGGAAAATGAAATAATAATGGTAGGGTTAAACATAAAAATAAAATATCATCTCCTATGGCTTCATAGTTCAAGCAGTATTGAGAATCAGATCAGCAGAAGGATGGAAAAAGCCTTTGGGACATGTGGGTCCCACATGGTTGTGGTGTCTCTCTTTTATGGAACAGCCATCTACATATATCCACAACCACCTTCATCCACTTCTGAGGACTGGGGGAAAAAGGTTTCCCTCTTCCATGGAATCATCACACCCATGTTGAACTCCCTCATCTATAGCCTGAGAAATAAAGATATTAAGGGGTCCTTCAAGAGATGATGCAAGGAATCATTTTCTGTAAGAAATAAGAAATCCATCATGATGAGAATCATCTGAGCCTCTCTCTATCCTTAAGATGGTCATAATTTTGAACTGATCTTATTTTCCAAGCTGTCATTATTTGTTTGAATTCTAACAAGAGTTTAAAAAATGTCTTCCTCTCTTCAAGAAGCAATGCTGAGACCAAGAATTCTCTTTTCTAAATGAAAAATGTTTCTGCTTTCTAGAAGTCACCCAAAGCATTTTGCTCTTTGAGGCAAAGAAATGATATTTCCCTTCAATTAGTGTCAGACTTGTCAGGAGTCTTAGCATTTTACCTTCCCATTATATGCTACTTGTTCTATAACTATCTTGTGCATCACCTTAGTTAAGGGTTTCCACATTTTATGATTAAATATCCAGTGATTCCAAGCCAAAACCACTTCCATCAGTACCCAAGTCCTCAATCACTTCACATCTTCTTATCCCGTGATATAATCCATCCTATATCCTTCTAGGACTGCTCTAGGCATGCTGGCTGGATCAAATATCACTAGCTTTAAAGTAACTAAATTTGCACATCTCATACTGGAAGCCCAAAAGTTTAGTTAAGATTCATTTCCAAATCTTCTCATTTCACCTCTTTATTTCCTATAGACAGCATTTCTCCTTTTATTCCCTCTTCTGTCAACTTCTTTATTTGTCCCAAGTTCTGCCACAAGCATGCAGGATCTCCTCTAAATTATAAAGCTAATTATTTATTGAAATGTCAATGGGAATTTTTTTCTAACATTGGTGTGAATTAATTCTTTTTGCGTACTCATTCAACAAACATTTATTATTCACTAGATAGCATTAGACCAGAGGAAAAACAATTACAATTCTTCTACTGAAGAAATGTTCTGCTTAATCAGGGGTGGCAGATATTTTTTTTTCCAAGTTGAAAAATGCCATGTTCAGGGGGATGCAAAAGTTCCTATTGGGACATGAGAGTAGCATGGCATAAAAGAAGTGCGATAGGAGAGCTGTTCTTATGAGCTTTTCTGGGGAAATGATCCTCCAACTGAGACACCTAAATAATTATCTGGAGTTAGCAATGTAAGGACATAGAATTGACAACATTTTAGGCAATAAGTGGCATTACACCACAAAGCTTGTCAGAAATTGTGAGTAATTTAGTATGGTTAAAACAGTGCAAAGTGGTCATACAAGATGGTGCCGAGATGTTAACCAAAATGTTTGGACTTTACCCAGTAAGTAGGGCAGAATAATTACAGAATTTTAGCACAGGAGGTAGCATCAGTAGAAAATAACTAAAAACCTAAGTGCAAAATGTGGCTCATATACAAATATTAATTACATGTTACTAAATGTGACATTTCAAATCAATGGGAAACAGAATCACATTATGTGGTGTTCAAAAATGCTTGCCTTGAAAACAAAAGTCATAAGAAATATAAGGCAACAAAAACAAACAAAAATAAAGATATGAGGTGTCTTTTTTTCTCCAAACCCATATATATCATTGTCATCTCTCATTGGATTTATGAAAAGCACTTGATGAATGTCTTTATTTACCACTAGATAACTCTTTGACCATAGGAACAAAGATTTGGCTCATCAAAGCATTTCCAGCAATTAGTTGTAGGTACAGAAAATTTAAATGCTGAGGTATTGAAACTGTAGATAGTTATAGATAGCTACTGTGGATAGTTTTAGTTTTTCATTTAGCTAAATGAAAAGTGAAAGTTTTCATTTTTTCATGGAAGGAATTTTCAGATATATGAATCTATACTGTATGGCTAAGGATAATGGTGGTATGACTCAACTTTGCCAAATTCTCAGCCACTTTAAAACAAGGGTCACCTTTCTTCTAGTTTGCAATGACACAGTCATCATTTCTTTCTAAGGCCTAAAGGAAGTACCCTTAGTATCTATATTTCTACAGTCTCTTCTAAGTAGTCTAGTCCTTTTTAATCAAACATCTCACACTTCTTCCCAAATATAACCTTTAGCAAATTAAGAAACATTTAGTATTTTTGGTATTTGCAACAACAACACCCTAGTCTCAGTACCAATTTCTGTTTCAGTTTGCTAAAAGCTGCAAAAGCAACATACCAGAAATGGGTCAGCATTTACATGGTGATGAAATTCTGTGGTGGGATATAAATACAAATACTTTAGGGCTAAAGAAATTGCATTTCTCTGTACAAATAAAAATTTCATGACTGTCACATATTGTTCTTAATAATCTTTTTTCTTTTAAAATAATAAAGGTGCATTGCTTATATTTTAGTAAAAGCAAACAGATTCATGGAAAACTGTACACCCTTAAATTCAAAATATTTGAAGTTGACTGTTGTTGACATGTTAGCTTTTTCCTCTTTCCTCTTAATAAAGTTTTATGCATTGCTTTTTTCAAGTGCATTATATAATAAGAATATTTCAGGATTCTTTAAAAACTTGTTTATAATACCTGCAAATTATATTTTACCTTACAGACATATCAAAATGCATTGAATCATTTTCTACTATAAAATGATTGCATTGTTTTCTTGTTCTGATCATTATAAATACTACTGCAAAGAATTCATTATATATGAATATATTCATGTGCCAGCTGAGCATCTTAGAAATGGTATTACTGGGTGGAAGTTATAAATTTCTTAGAAGATGTAACACTAAATAGGTAATGCCAAATAATCGTACAGATATTTTGTAGTATTCCACATTCCCATTAGTATTGGGTATAGCATATGAGAATATCATCTTCATGAGCTTCTGCTAACTGTGAATTTCAACTTTTAAGATATTTGCTAATTTTAGAGGCATCAAAATTATGAAGTTATAATTTTTCATTTGCTTGAAACTGTATCTTTTGAAGATGTGAAAATTAGGGATATTCATAAATATTGATTACCTCTATCCTTCTAAGTAGAGAGAATTGCATTTCCCTGTATTATTCAATGCATGCCTCGATTTTTAATTTACTTTGCCTATGTGATTTGAGCCAAAATTATGTGAATCACTTTTTAAACTTTTGAAAAAAATGTCAAATTTACAGAAAATTGCAAAAATATTTCAATGGTCCTATATAGTCCTCACTTAGAATCACAAATTGTTCAAATTTGCTATATTTGCTTTTCCACTTTTTATGTAATACTTACTATTACTATTAACCTTTTATGGAACCATTTGAGTGTAAACATTTCCTCCCAAATATTCTTGTTTTAACTCCCAACATCAAGGATATCTTCTTCCATAATCACAGTGCAATTTCAAATTCAGAAATTTAACATTATTTTATCACTGTTATCCAATCTGTAGTTCATATTCAAGTTTCCTTCATGGTTTCAATAAAGTCATTTATAATTTTTCTTTCCTAATCTGGGATCAAATCCATGTGTTGGATTTAGTTTTCATGTCTTCTTAATGCTCTTTAATACAGAAGAATTCCCCATCCTTTTCAAGTCTTATGACCTTTATGCTTTTAAATGTTAAAGGCCAACCTTTTTTTTTAAATATTGTTTAGACTATTCAGAGTCCCTTGCAATTCTATATGAATTTGAGGATTGATGTTTTCATTTCTACAAAAGAGCTATTGGAATTCTGATAGGAATTGCAGTGAATCTGTAGGCTGCTTTAGGGAGTATTGCCATTTTAAAAATATTGTCTTCCAATCCATTAACATGGGATATCCATTCCATTTAATTAGCTCTTCATTAATTTATTTCAGCAATGTTTTGTAGTTTTCAGTGTATGGTCTTTCACTTCCTTGGTTAAATTTATTCCTAAATATTTTAAACTTTTGGATGGCATTGGGCACAAAATTGCTCTCTTTGGTTCCTTTGTGTATTGTTCATGGCTGGTGTATAGAAACACAGCTGAATTTTCTATGTCAATCTTGTACCCTGAAAATCTGTCCAATTTGTCTATTGGCTCTACTAGTCTTTTTTGTGTGTGGATTCTTTGGGATTTTCTGCATATAGAATCATATAATCTGCAAATAGAAATGCTATTACTTCTTAATTCCATTTTGAATGTGTTTTATTTTTTTCCTTGATTTCCAGTCAGTGCAGAATAGCAGTGATAAAAGCCCACATCCTTGTCTTTTTCATGATCTTAGAGAAAAGTGTTCAGACATTCAATATCAGGTACGATTACAGCTGTGGGTTTGTCATAACTGTCCTTTACCATGATAAGGCATTCCCTTCTTTTCCTCATTTGTTGAGTCTTTTTATCATGAAAAAAGTTGAATTTGGTGAACTGTTTCTTTTGCATCTATTGAGGTGGTCATGTGGAGTGTTTTTGTTCTCAACATGGCATATCATATTGAAGATGTATTAGTCAGGGTTCTCTAGGTGAACAGAACAGGCAAGAGGTATCTGTAAATATTATGAGATTTTATAAAATTCTCTCATGCAACCGTGCAGATGCATGAGTCCAAATTCCACAGGGCAGGCTGCAAATCAGACACTCCATTGAAGGTCCTCAATGATTTCCCCAGGAGAACCTGTCTGTCTGAAGTGAACTTGGGAATTCTCCTGAATGCTGAAATCACTTCTTCTAAGGCCTTCAACTGATTGGATGAAACATCACTCATTGCTGAAGGCAATCCCCTCAGCTTATTGTTTTATTAACTTACTTTTAAATCATTTATACATTCACATAGTTTCAAGTGCGACATCATCCTACAATACATTATTAAGAAAATAGCACCTTTATCCTCCTCATCCATTATCCTTCTCCCACAGCAAACCTTTTTCAGAGTTTCATGTATCTTGTTTTTCAGGTGCTGCCATCTCCATTTCAGCCCCAACTGTTGTTTTCCTGAGCCCTGAGATCTCTACATTTGTCTCCTATTTGTAGAAGTAATGGCTTCATTAAGTTTAATAACTTGGAGCCAAATTTTTATCATATATTTCAATTGTTCTGATGCCTGGGTTTCTCATAAAAGTTCGTAGATAGCTTTTTTCCCTTTTCCTCCTTTTCTCCTACTTTCTTTGTGTGGCTCCCCCTTTTTTTGTAATAATAAACATTATTTTTTTAGAGGCTTTCTTTTCAGAAAAGTTACATCAACCCAGAATTGGATGAGAATTGTGGATGATGGTATAGATGCAAGAGTGTACTTTGTGAGTTAGAGCAGATGTACATCACTATTTCACAGTGGTATGAATGTGGAGAAGCATGGGAAAAATAAAAATGAAGTGATTTATGGACTGGGGTTAACAGTAATAATGTAATATTCATGCATCCATGCCAAAGATGTACTGTGATGATAATGGGGGAGTATGGAAAAACTGTGCCAAATATATGCAATGGACATGGTAAAATCTGATGATATTATCTCAAAATCTGTAACAAATGTTTACCCATGATGTGGTGTGTTGATAGAGGGGGAAATGTATAGGAATTCAGCACATGTGTATGATTGTTTTGTAAATTTACAACTGTCATAAAACATATTTAACAAACAATAATAGGATGGGTTGGGGAGAAAATACACCACATGTAAGATAAGGATGATATTTAGTAGTAATATTTTGACAATATTCTTTCATAATTTGTAACAAATGTCTCACAACAATGAAAGGAGTTGGTGGAAGGTTGATGTATGGGACAACTGTATGATGTTATACATGTTTGCTTTGTAATTTCACAACTTTTACTATAAGCTTATTGTTTATGTATGTTTATGTGTAAATGATTCAAAAATAATAATAATAATAATAATAATAATAATAATAATAATAATAATAATAGGGTGTGTTGGGAGAAAATATACCAAATGTGAGATACTTTGAATAGTAGTAATATTTTGAGGATGCTCTTTAATAATTAGTTAAAAATGTTTCACAAAAATAAAAGGTGTTGGTGGTAGGTATGAGAGCCTCTATGATGCTATGTGTGTTTATTTTGTAAATTCACAACTATTACTCTACACTTATTGCGTATAAGTGTTTATGTATGAGTACTATACTTCAATAATTTTTAAAAAAATACAAAGCAAATAAAAAGTATAGGGGATGGGAACGGGTGTAGCTGAGTGGTTGAGTGCCGGCTACCCATGGACAAGGTCTCAAGTTCAATTCCCAGAATCTCTCTCTCTCTCTTTTTTAATAGTTTTTAAATGTTACTTTACTTTTTAATATTTTTTAAAAAATTAAAGATACTTAAATTAAACAAATGTTACACAAAATATATAGGGATTCCCTTATGCCTTGCTCCCCACACCTCCCACATCCTCTCACATAAACAACATCCTACATTCATGTGGCACATTCATTGCAATTCATAAACACATCCAGGGTCATTGCCATTGAGCATGAACTGTAGTTCACATTGTAGTTTACACTCTCTCCCACATAATTCTGCAGGGTATGGGAAGATATATAACGGTAGATATCTGTAATTGCCATGCCATTCAAGATGATTCCCAAGTCCCCTAAAATCCCCCACATTACACTTTTCCCCCTCCCTTTGCTTCCAGAGCTTCTAGTGGCTACTGCCTCCACATAAATGCTGTAATTTCTTCCATTGTTACAATCACAAAAAGTCTATTGTAGAATACCAGTAAGTCCACTCTAGTCCATAGTTCATTCCCCAATCCTGAGGCTTCTAGGAAGGGATGTCCACTCCACCTCTAATTGAGAGGGGGTTTTGATCCCATGCAGCCAAAGATGGGTCTCTCTGACTTGCAGTTGTAGGCTTTCTTGTTTCCATGGTATGGTGGTTGTCAATCCTCACCTCCTTGTTAGTTGTCCTGGACAAGTCCAATGAATTGGAGAGTAGATGTTGGCCACAACTTTCCTGAGATTCAGTGTTCAACCAGCATCTGAATAGAAAAAAAATTAAGTCTCTGAGACATATATTTAATGGGTATAGTGATGTTATTGGGTGGAATAAAAGGGGCATGAGAACTATATGTAGGATAATTATAAATTGTTCTGTTATATTGGGGAGATAGATTATCATATATTCCAAAATAAGGCCCACTGATGGGGTTCTGATTTCATGGGGTTGTGTGCCTTGCCTTTGGTTGTCTGGTTGTTTCTAGAGACAGCTTTGAGGTTTTGTTCACAATGGCAGTTAGTGAGATCTGCCTGAGACATGCATAAGTGTAACCTCTGGAATGAAATGCTAAACACTTTGAAATCTCTTAGTTGGAAAAATGTTTTTGTATTTAATGTATTTTTTTGATCAAGGTATTTTTTCAAATGCCTCACTGGTTGGTGTTTGATATTAATCCCTTGGTGCCAAGGAGATTCATCCAAGGGAGTCACATCCCATGGCAGGGGGAAGGTAGTGAGTTTATTTGCTGAGTTTGTCTTAGAAAGTAGTGGATAACAAGTAAGTTTTCAGGAGGTAACTCTTAGACATTAGTTATTATTAGGCTATGTTTCCATTTTACAGGAATAAGGTTTATAAGTATGAACACTGATATCCAAGGCTTGGCATATTGACCTGTTTTATTAGGCACTGCTTATATACTTAGGGATGGCTTAGGGAGGTGGGATGATGTAACATGGGGGTGGTGTGAGATGAAGCAGGGTCAGAGGCTAGGCTAGATAGAGTGTGTGCAGGAGGGAAAATTGCCAGGTCATACATTGCAGGATCTGAAAATGATGTTTCTAGTATGCCGAGAGGGTGGAGATTTAATAGGACAGATGTCATTCAGTTACTTTATGATATATTGCCAGAAAGTGTGCAGTTTGGCTGAGGAATTTTTACAGGCCAGTAACCCTGTTTTTACCTGTAACAGGCTGTCTTGTGTACAGAAAAGTGGAGTTAGAGCAACTTGTGATAGAGGCAGAGAAGGGGGGGTGTTCCACTGTTTCAATCACTTCTTTGAGTTTTCTTCAATCTCATGGGATTCGGTGACCACTCTGGCAGATTCATGCTGATTAAGGGTGTAGGTTAGGATGTGAGGAATGGAAGTTCTTGGCTGGAGTTGAAGTCACTCATGAGTTCCTGGTTGTCATTCTTGAAGGGACTGGTACCTCTGGGTTTCAGGGCTTCACTGGCTTTTTTTTTTTTTTTTTAAGATTTTATTTATTTATTCATTTATCCCCCCCTTGCTGCTTGTGCTCGCTGGATCAGCTAACCATGCCGTGCGGGCGGGCTTGCCTTCACTTCAGTAAATTCCTGGGGATTGCCATCACTTATGTGATGGTCATTATCCAATCATTGGAAAAGCTTAGGACCAAAATTGGCATTTTCCAGAGAAGAACATTCTACCTCAATATGACAGCAACAAATCTTACTTGTCTTCTAGATTTTTAACGTACTAGCCCCCACATTTGCAGGAGACAATTTCTTCAGATAAATAAATCTTGGATCTCCACCCCCACACACATTTGTTTGTTTCTCTGGAAAGCCCTACTGATAGAGCAAAAAATCCAAAAATAATAAATAATTTTGATGAATTTTTCCCTAATAAACATGATGCTAGATTTTTTTTCAACTAAACATTATTGACTTATTGGTTAACTTCCCCTACTGTTCCCTCCTATCTCAAAAAGTGTTTTCAAAAACTAGTAATGTATTTTAATTTCAATGCTAAATGCTGCATGTTTCCTTCCTTTTCTCATCATTTGAAATTTTGATCTTGTAAAACTCTTGAATTATGAAATAAATTTCAAGTGACTATGATGCATTATTTCATTTAGTCTTGACTTTCACATAAAATATTTCCATTATGATTTTGTGTTGATATACATGAGATATATTAAACTCTATTTGTATTTTTCAACTTTTTTTCAAGTTCTGCATTAGTGTGAAATTTGTAATAATGAGGTTTTCCAATTTTTTCTAGTTTAAATATGTAATATAAAATGAGAAGCCACTACAATAGTAATTAATAATTAGAAGTGTCTACAAAATAGGGTAATAAAGCAGATAACCTTTAAAAGCAACATTTTAAAAATGTTTTCAAATATCTTTATTTTCAAGTCTTTATACAATTTCCAAAGGCATGATTGAAGATGTTAAATCAATAGGGAGTCCCACAGAATCCATCCCCTCCTCCAACCTCATTTTCCACTATTAATAACCTCTTACATTAGTGTGGCACATTCGTTGCAGTTGATGAGCAAATATTGAAGCATTGCTACTAACCAAGTTCTATACTTTGCATTATGTTTTACACTTTGTGTTGTAGAGTTTTATCAGTTTTCACAAATGTTTAATGTCATGTGTCAGTCATTGCAGTATCACACAGAAAAATTCCAAAGCCCTAAAAATGTGCTGCCTTCCACATATTCTTCCCTCCCCCTTTCCTCAGAACATCTAGCAACCCCTATCTTTTTTTTTTTTTTTTTTATTATGGGTAAAAATCAAAATTCTCACAATACATACAAACATTTGCAAAATGATATATAAATATATATGCATATATGTGTATTTGCTTACAAAAATGTTATATATATACATATATTTTAAGAGGTGCTTAGATTACCTAAAATATTACACGGAACCCACTGGGATTCCCATGTTGCCCACCTCCCATGCCTCCCACCACATCCCACACAAACATCTCCCACAGTGTGGCCCACCAACCTCAATGAACTTACACATCCTGGAGCCTTGCCACCAACCATAGACCACAGTTCTCACAAACCCAGTTCTCACAAACACAGTTCTCACAAACCCCTATCTTTATATCAGTGTCACAAGTTCTTCCTTCCCCTCACACTATAAGCTACAATAACAATAAATCAACTTTGGTCCATGGTTGCACTCTCCCTTATATTTGTTCCTCAATTTTGTGGAATTTAGGATGATGGTCAATCTGCTTCAGTTTAGAGGAGGCTTAGATATTATGGGGCAGATAGAGAAACTGTCTTGCTTGCAGTTGTATAAACTCTTTTTTTAAAGAATGAAACTTGTCCATGATCAAAATTTTTAAAATATATTTTTTATTTAAGTATATCATTCATATATGAACATAAATAAACAATAAGTGTATAATAAAAGTTGTGAACTTATAAAATAAATATGCATAAAATCATACTGGGGTCCCATACATCACCCCTCCAACAACACCTTGCATTGTTGTGAAACATTTCTTACAAAGCATTAGTTGTCTTGGCCAA
Source organism: Tolypeutes matacus (assembly GCA_026826555.1). Classification (NCBI taxonomy): domain Eukaryota; kingdom Metazoa; phylum Chordata; class Mammalia; order Cingulata; family Chlamyphoridae; genus Tolypeutes; species Tolypeutes matacus. Next base: position 178,056 of record JAKSZT010041706.1, on the reverse strand, counting down.
GTCCAAATAACTGGAGAGTAGGTGTTGGCCACAACTCTCCTAAGATTCTGGGCTCAACCAGCATATGAACAGACTGAAAATTTAAGTCTCTGAAACTATTTACTGAGTATATTAATAAATTACTGGGTCAAATAAAAAGGGCATAAAACCATATGTAGGTAAATTATAAATGATACTATCTCTGTTATATTGGGGAGATAGATTATCATATATTCCAAAATAAGGCCCACTGATGGGGTGCTGATTTCATGGGATTGTGTACCTTGCCTTTAGTGTTTGTCTTCAGAGTGCTATTTGAAATTTCTTTCACAATGGCAGTTAGTGAGATTTGCCTGAGACTTGCATAAGTGTAACCTCTGCAATGACCACCTGACTCACTTTGAAATCTCTTAGAAGTAAAAATGTTTTTGTATTTAATGTTTCCCCCTTTTGATCAAAGCTTTTTTTCAAAATGCATCACTGATTGGTGTTGGATATCAATCCCTTGGTGCCAGGGAGGCTCATTCCTGACAATCATGTCTCATGACAGGGGGAAGGTAGTGAGTTTATTTACTGAGTTTGGCTTAGAGATAGGTCACATTTGGGTAATAAGTAAGTTTTCAGGAGATAACTCCTAGGCATTGGTTATTATTAAGCTAAGTTTCAATTTTACAAGAATATGGTTCATAAGTACAAGGACTGATATTGAAGGCTTGGCATATTGACCTGTTTTATTTTATTAGGCACTGCCTATTTACTCTAGAGATTTTTCCACTCTATTTGAGAAAGTAGCAGGACTCCACAGCATGGGGTTTTAATATTTTGTTGGCTAATCTATGGGTCTCCACCCACTGAGAAAACACACTTATGACAACACAAACACATTCATATCCCATAGAGGGATGCCACAGTTGCACCCATCCCCACACATCCCTGCAAACAACACCCTGCCCCAGTGACATTTCCCTGCCATAGATACTGAAAGAACACTCCCACATTTATATTCTCAGTGACAATCCTGGGGCTTTGAGCTGCACATTCACCTATCCCATTCTCCACCCCTCCCACCAGCACTGTGGATTGCTCAAACCCCCCAATCCTGCCCAAACTCACACTCCACTACCATCAACCACGTTCAGGTTGCTACACAACCATCACCTCCATCCATTGTCAAGCCACCATCATCAACCTTATCATAGGTTCTGCCCAGACTGAGCATCAGCTCACCACTCTCTACTCCCTTCTATATCTTGGTAATCTATCTTCCTGACTCTATCTCTTTGAGTCTACTCAATATCCTTACTTCATATCAATGAGAAGAGAAACCAGTCACATTTATTCTTTAGTGACTGGTTTACTTCGCTCAATATAATGTCCATGTTATCTTTTGTCAGTAATTCTTTGCATTTTACATTTGAATAATATTCCATTGTATGTTGATACCATATTCTTAAGTTGATGGACACTTGGGTTGCTTCCACCTTTTGGCAGTTGTGAATAATACCACTATGAACATTTCTGTGCATATATCTGTTTGTGCCCCTGCTTTCAATACTTCTGAGTATCCTAGTAATTGGATTGCTGGATCATATGGCAATTCTATATTTAGCTTCCTGAGGAACCATCAAACCATCCCCCACAGTGACTGACCATTCCATATTTTCACCAGTAGTGAATGAGTTAAAAACAAGATTTTAAAATTCAAAAGAATGCATTATCTCACTGCTCTAATCTTGTAATTGAGAAATGGGTTTGCAGCAATATGTGCACAGTAGCCCATACCATGACCTTGGGATTTTGAGAAAAGAAGAGATTTATTACAAGGTCAGCCAGCAGGAAGACAGAAGAAAAGGCTCAAATCTGCCTCCCCAAGCTATGGGAGGAGCAAGGATTTTAATGGGCCATAGTGGGGATGGCTTACAGAGGTGGGATGAAATAACATGAGGGTGTGTGAGATGAAGCAGGGTCAGAGGCAGGGTTAGATGGAGGGTGTGCAGGAGGGAACATTGCCAAATCATACATTACATGACCTGCAAATTATGCTTTTAGTATAATAAGAGGTGGAGATTTAACAGGATAGATTTCATTAGGTTACTTAGGTTATACTGGCAGAAAGTGCATAATTTGGCTGAGGAATTTTTGCAGGTCAGTCTAGGCCAGTTTCTACCTCAATCAGGCAGTTTTGTGGTAAAAACAGAAAAGGGGAGAATCAGAAACTTGTGATAAAGGCAGAGAAAAGAGGAGTTTCCCTCAATCTCATGGGATTCAGGATGGTGGCCACTCTTGCAGGTCCAGGCTGATTAAGGGCATAGATTAAGATGTGAGTAATGGAGTTGCTTGGCTTGGAGATGAAGTCACATGTGAGTTCCTGCTTGTTGATCTTGGAGGGCCTGGTACCTCTGTGTTTCAGGGCTTAAGTGGTATAGGAAGAGTCTGGAGACTTTACTTTCAGGGGAATGAATTTAACAAGTAAATTGAAATTTATATGTTTATATTGTTTAATATAAAAAGAAATAGAAGGTTCATGATTAGGGGATTTGTAAGTGAATATAATATAACTGTTTCAAATTAGTAAAATAGCTTTTCATTGACTTGTTTATGTTCTTTAGATGTTCCAAGAGTAGTTAGGAGCATTGTTGCTTAAGACTTTGTATATTGTGGCAGTTTGTGTTATTTGGCTGAAACCTTCATAAGAGTAACATCCAGGATGAATTCCCAACTTTATTTTAAATGTGTTAACCATAGAAATTCTATTTTGTTTTATTTCATTTACTATTTCCCCCTTTTGATTAAGAATTTTCTCCAAAAACACTGCTGATCAATATTTGGTATTAATTGCTCAACAACAGGGAGGCTCTTCCCAGGAGTTATGTCCAATGTAGGGGGGAAGTAGTGAGTTTATTTGAAGAGTTTCAAATAAGCCAAAAAAAGAGTTTGGCTTAGAAAGAGAGACAACATTTGAGGACTTGGCTCTTTAGCTTTTATGAGCTAATTGCCTCATTTGCTTTTATGAGGCAAGACTTAAATACCCCACAGTTTATTTTCCTAAGTCTCCCTGTTATAAGTGCAAATGCGGTTAATTTATGTTTTTCAAAAGAATGGATCTTAGATCTAGACCTTGCAAAGTTCCTTGATGACAGTTTCAGTACATTGGGAGTCCCTATTCCTTGAGAGAATAACAGGAATTACCCAAGTAGGGAAGTCTAATAATTGTTAGCTACTGTGAGGGCAGTAGTCATATGGGAAAGACAAGCATCTATCCATTAAGGAAACAGATATATAGCAATGAGGATACATCCATATTTCATTAAAATATGTAGCTGTATTAAGGTGTTTAAAGGGATCTTGTTATTCAAGGCAAATGACTCTGTCCCAGCTTTACACTTTACCAGGGGTATGTTAAATGACAGGGAAGACATAATTTTTATATTTGTAGTACTCTTCATTTAAAGTCCCTTTATGCTGAAGATGAAGCTCTGACCTGTAGTGACTGCATGCACTTTCAGAAAAGCATCAGAGTAAAACAATGTAGCTGATGAGGAAATTTGTGGGGTTTTTTTGTGACATGTGACATATTTTGTAAGAATAACTGAAATTATGGCCTATAATATTATACTGTTGTCTAATATCATGCAGATTAGTATCAGGACATTATATGGACAGTGAGAAGACTTTTAAATCTTTAGTAATTTTTTACAATCTCAAATGTTTATATGAATAACTTTTCACCCATGCAAATTCAACCAACAGAAGTTTAGAAAATCCCCTTTAACTTTTATAATATTTCCCTTGTAACTTATAGCAACAAAATGAACTTAAATATTTCTAGCACTTTTCTTTTTACAAGTTGTGGCAGTTTGATGTAATTATGAATTCCAAAAATATAATTGGATCATGCTTGTAAACTGATCTGTTAATCTGGGCACGATTAGGTTAGGATTAGGGCATTGAGCCCCACCCCTTGGTGGGTGGGGAATCAAATATAAAAGGCAAGGCAAAGGACAGTTGAAGCAGTCTTTTGAGAAGCAGTTTTGATGTTGGAAATAAGGCCCCAGGAGAAGAGAAGCAAGCTGTTTGCCTGATCGTCTACAGCTGACCTTGTGGAGGAAACAGGAGCTAAGCCCAGAGAGAAACACAGCCCCGGGAAGAGAGGAACCCAGAAGCCTGAACCCTGGCAAACACCGGCAGCTGTCTTGCTCCAGCACTTGGCAATGGACTGTGGTGAGAGAAGAAACTTAATGCTTTATGGCCTGGTATCTGTGGACTTCTACCCCAAAAAATACCCTTTATAAAGACCAATCCAGTTTTGGTATTTCACATTAGCACCCCTTTGGCTGGCTAATACACAAGTTGAAAGAATAAATCCTTTGCAACAGTTTGAAATTCAAAAGATAGCATTTTGCATTCACAAAAGCAAACCAAAAGCAAAGAGTCAGGTTTGAACATTTTGTTAAACAGGGAGATGGGCTACATATTCCTGCTTCTCATTCTGGGAAAACCAGTTGTTGCTGGATTTTGTCTAGGCTTTTGAGTTATGCTGCAGAAATGAATTTCAGAACATATCAGTTAGTTAGGGTAGTAATTTGTTAAGGTAGGGAGGGAAGAGAAATGGGAGAAAATAACAGATCATGTGTCCCCAGTAGAAAGTAAGGGGCTAAAGAGTGATAAAGAAGGTTGATTTATAGACTACAATTTCCCATTATAGATTATACATGCCCAGGTTTTACTTGCATGCTGATCTGCACAGGGTGGTCACAGTGAGAGCAGGCCACAGAAGCCAAGAGGGGTGAGAATGAGTGGGAAAGAACCTTTTGTGCCTGCTTTTAAACCATTCATTATTCCACCCCTTTGCTAATGGCATGGGAGGAGTCCCAGCTGTTTGCTGTTTTGATTGAATAACCCACCCATCAATCTCCCAGGTGGGCCCAATAATACTGTCCCCAGAAAATATCCAGGACTTCTCCTGTGAATCTCCAGGAACCTCATTCTGGGTGGCAGAAATCTCACAAGGGTCTTCCAGCAGCATCTTGGGGGTACTGATGTCCACATGGACTTCTTGCCTGGTTCCAGATCTATTTATTGATTCCCTATATGAAGGCTGCTTCACAATCATTTTACTTTAGGATAAAACTACACTCCTTTTCAAAGCATAGCTTGCATACTTTACATACCTGCATATTTAGGGTGTCAGGGAGATATATAAATTTTGGTCTCAGGCTCCCATTTATAGCTCACTTTTAGCAGCTGGTCTTACACCTCCCAAATAGAGTATCAATGCTTAAATTCCTGTTTCTGTCTCTGCTTTGTAAAAGAACCAGCCTGAGATGGGTGTTTTCTGAGGTTTTTATTTTAGACCCTGTATCTCCAGCTCAAATATTATACCCTTTTAAGTTTGTGTTTGTCTTTGATCAATTGTAGGAAACATTTCAAATTGTATTGTACTTCTATCACTAATTTACAGGTGAAGAATTTTATTATATGGATTGTTGCTTTATTTGCCCAAGGTGAGGAAATTCAGGGTTGTTCCAGGAAATTTAAATTCTAGTCATTCCACCCTCTTTAAACTAAGCCTATTTTTTTCACACATTCAACAATTTAAATGAGTTTACTCCCCTGATGACAAACAAACAAGAAAACTGGGCAAATAATTTTCCCACTTTTGGCACTATACTTGAAAGAACATCTTTAGGAAGGATATACCTGATAGAACATATGTACCTGTTTTTTTCTACTTGTGTGCAATCAAGTACCTCAACAGACAATGTTTTTGGACATGCAACCCCATTATATGAACATCTTTATTTCCAAATTAAATCTCTATAGATATATTTATTTCCTTTAAAATATACAAACTGGAAGGGAAATAATGATGCTCAAAAATGAATGTGATATCAGTGTTGCTTACTTCCATTATAGTATGAATGTTTACTTTTAAGGATTTCTCGAATTAAAGAATTTGAGATTCTCTCTCTTCTTTTATACTAGATCACATTTCACTTCCTTCTTATCACTGCCTCTTTCTCAGCTGTCTACAGATCAATTCTTACATCCTCAGCAATCATGTTTAACTCCATGCATGTGTATTTGGGCAGGTCTGCACTCTTATGTAAAACACACAGTAATTAACTAACAAAAAATTTCCAATATATATTTTTGAAATAAAACTTTTAAGAAGCTGTCAGCTACTCACTTCCAACTTATCATAGGTCTTCCCCATATGGGCATTGGCTCACAAACTTCTCTATTTCTATTTCCTGTAAACCTGTCTTCCAGACTCTAGCTTGCTGAGTCTTCTTGATTTGCTTAATTCATATCAGAGTGGTTATGTAATATTTGTCCTTCAATGTGTGGCTTGCTTCACTAAACATAAGGTCCTCAAGACTCATCCATGTTATCCCGTATGTTAGTATTATATTCTGTCTTAGACCTAAGTAATAGTCCATTGTATGTATATATAACATTTTGTTTATCCATTCATTGGTTGATGGGCAATTGGTTTGATTCCAACATTTGGCAATAGTGAATAATGCCACTATGAACATTGGTGTGCATATATCATTTTGTGTCCTTGCTCTCAATTCTTCTCAGCATATACCTGGCACTGGAATTGCTGTATCATATGGCAGATCTATAGTTAGTTTTTTGAGGAACTAACAAACTGTCCTCCACAATGGCTGGATCTTTCTACATTCCCACCAGCAGTGGATGAGGACTTCCATTACTCCATATCCTCTCCAACACTTGTAGTCCTCTGTTTTTTAATGACCACCAGACTAATTGGTGTAAGGTGGTATCTCAGTGTAGTTTTGATTTGCATTTCCCTAATAGCTAATGCTGTTGAACATCTTTTCATGTGCTTTTTAGCCATTTGTGATTCTTCTTTGGAGAACTGTCTGTTCAAATCACCTGCCCATTTTTTAAATGGGTTGTTTGTCTTTTTATTTTCAGGATGTAGGATTTCTTTATATATGATGGATATTAGGCTCCTATCAAATGTGTGGTTACCAAATATTTTCTCCCATTGAGTAGAATGTCTTTTTAATTTCTTGACAAACTCCTTTGAGGTGCAAAAGTTTTTTTAATTTTGAGGAGGTCCCATTTATCTATTTTTTTCACTTCTCGCACTTTGGGTGTGAAGTTCATGAAACCATTTCCAATTAAAAGGTCCTGCAGATGCTTCCCTACATTATCTTCCAAAGTCTTTAATGTCTTGGCATTTATATTTAGATCTTTGATCCATCTTGAGTTGATTTTTGTGTAAGGTATGAGATGATTTTAATCTCTCATTCTTTTGGATATTGATATGCAGTTCACCAAGCACCATTTGTTGAAGAGACCATTCTCTCACAGTTGGTGGGCTTGGTGGCCTTGTCAAATATCAGAGGATTCTATATGTGAGGATCTATATCAGAACTCTAAATTTGGTTGCATTGGTCGGTGTGTCTATCCTTGTGCCAATACTATGCTGTTTTGACCACTGTAGATTTGTAGTATGTTTTAAAGTCAGGTAGCGTGATTCTGCTAATTTCATTTTTCTATTTTAGTATTTTTTTGGCTTTTCAGGTCCTCTTGTCTTTCCAAATAAATTTCACAGTTAGTTTTTCCAATTCAGTAAATAATGCTGTGTTTATTTTTATTGGAATTGCATTAAATCTGTAGATCAGTTTGGGTAGGATAGACATCTGAATGATGTTTTGCCTTCCCATCCATGAACAGGGAATATTTTTGCATTTATTTAAGTCTTCTTTGATTTCCTTTAACAGTGTTGTGTAGTTTTCCGCATGAAATCATTTACATCTTTAAATTTATTCCTAGGTATTTGATTCTTTTAGTTGCTATTGTAAATGGGATTTTTTTTCTTGATTTCCTCCTCAGATTGCTCATTGCTGGTGTACAGATATGGTACTGATTTTTGTACATTGATTTTATAACCTGCAATTTTACTGAAGTCATTTATAAGCTCTAGAAGCTCTGTTGTAGATAACTCAGGGCTTTCTATGCATAGGATTATGTCATCTGCAAATAGTGAAAATTTTACTTCTACCTTTCCAATTTGGATGCCTTTTATATCTTTTTCTTGCCTAAGTACTCAAGCAAGTACTTCTAACACAATGTTTAATAGTAGTGGTGATAGTGGGCATCCATGTGTTGTTCCTGATCTTAGAAGGAAAGTTTTCTGGATTTCATAATTGTATATGATGTTAGCTGTGAGGATTTCATACATACTCTTTAATATGTTGAGAATGTTTCCTTCTAATCCTATCTTTTGCAGTGCTTTTATCAGGAAAGGGTGCTGTGTTTTGTCAAATGCATTTTCTGCATCTATAGAGATGATCATGTGCTTATTTTCTATTGATCTGTTTATGTGGTGTATTATGTTGATTGATTTTGTTATGTTGAACCATCCTTGCTTATCCGAGATGGAACACACTTGATCCTGGAGTATAATTCATTTGATGTGTTGTTGAATATGATTAGCAAGTATTTTGTTTGAGGATATAATATCTAGGTTCATGAGAGATTGATATGTAATTTTCCTTTCTTGTGGCATCTTTGTTTGGCTTTGGTATTATGGTAATGTTGGCATCATAGAATGAGTTAGGCAATGTTCCTTCTACTTCTATTTTTTGGAATATTTTAAGCAGGAATGGTGTAAGTTCTTTCCTCTATGTTTGGTAGAATTCACCTGTGAATCCATCTGGTCCTGTGCTCTTCTGTTGGGTGATTTTTGATGACTAATTCAATCTTGTTACTTGTGATTGGTCAGTTGAGTTCATCAATTTCTTCTTTCATCAATGTAGGCTGCTTGTGCGTTTCTAGGAATTTGTCTATTTCCTCTACATTATTAACTTTTTCAAATTATCCTGTCATGATACTCTTCATTACTGTGTGATCCGTGGTGATAGTTGCTTCCTCATTTCTTATTTTCTGTATTTGCATCTCTCTCTCTCTCTCTCTTTTGTTAGTCATCCTAAGGGTTTGTCATTTTTATTGATCTTCTGGAAGAACCAGCTTTAGGTTTTGTTTATTTTTTCTCATGCTTTTTAAATTTCTATTTCATTTAGTTCTGCTCTAATCTTTCTTATTTCCTTCTTTCTACCTCCTTTTGGGGTTAGTTTGTTGTTCTTTTTCTAATTCCTTTAGGTATGCAGTTGGCTTTGATTTTAGCTTTCTTCTTTTTTGATATATGTGTTTATGATTATAAATTTCCCTCTCAGTACAGCTTTTGCTGCATCCCATATGTTTTGATATGTTGTGTTGTCATTTTCATTCATTTCAAGGTAGTTACTTTCTTTTGTAATTTCCTCCCTGACCCACTGTTTATCTAAGAGTGTGTTGTTTAACTTCCATATCTTTGTGCCTATTCAGGTTCTTTGGCACTTATTGATTCTCAGCTGCTTTCTATTGTGGTCAGAGAAATTACTTTGCATAATTAAAATCAGCTGGGCCATGAGCCTCAGTGGAGTTGCAACACCTACTGGAAAGTACTGTTCTGGGTCCAGTACAGTACTATTACCTGTACTGGACCCAGAACAACTAACAAGGATATGGGGATAGAGAAACAACATACCAAGGACCTGAGAGAGTCTACAACTGCAAGCAAGAGAGTCCTGAGTTTTGATGCTCCCGGTGGTGGTTGGCTCAGGTGGCTGAGCCCCGCGGTTAGGGGAAAAAAATGGCCATTTGGAGCCGTGGGTGGGGCGAAAAAGTTTTATTTTCTGGGGATCTGGCTGCCTGGTGCCCCTTGTACCTTGTGTGAACAGAGCAAACGAACTAATCAGCACCCAGTGAACCAGAGGGGAGATTTTGGTCGGGGAACGGAGCTGATTTCCCTAGCCACCCAGGGATAAGACCTGGCTTCTGCAGATCCAGGAGGAAGGGACACTTCCCAAAGAAGGGAGGGTTTGGTTGGAAGACAGGGAAGGGTATTTTATATTTTTAGACATCGATCTTGCTGCCTGCACCGCCCCATAGCTATGGGGAGCAGATAAGCCGACCTGAAACAGCATTAGGCTGAGAGCAGATGCAAATCTGCACTCAAACTGATATACTGAGCAGCCTGGTGAAGCTCAAGCTTGGCGCCAGAAGGGGCGGAATCTGCTGCCTTTAGCACTCCTTACTGACTAACATCAGAGCTTCAGCTAACCTGGGGAGTCCAGAAAGTGGGATGTGCTTGATTAATTTCCATGGGCCCAGCTAGGTTCCCTTCTGTAAGGGGGTTGGTCTACAGGAGGAATTATTTTGGGTACTGCATTTGGCTAAAAAAAAAAAAAAAAAAAAAGTGAGGTCACCTCAACAAATGAAAAATAAATTCTTTTTAATTTAGTTTAATAACTAAAAGCTGCTTCAGGACCTGCATATAAAACCCTGTGGGGAAATTCATTGATAAACACAAGTAGGCAGGAAGGATCCACGTGGACCCTAGGGGAATCATTGATCCCCGTTAGCTCTGTTTGACTGCTTGCCTGTGTGGATCTTTGGTTTCTCTCTGATACTTTCTGGTCTATTGCTATTATTTCCGTTTTCCTCCCCCCTTACCTTTTCCTTCTATATATATATTTTTAAGTAGGTACTTCCAGCTGCTCGCTTCTTTGCTGGTCTTCTTATTCAGTAATTTCCCACTCACTGTATATATTGATTCTGTATTACAAACTATCGCTTATCATTCCTGCATCTTTCTACCTTCTGTTTTCTGTTGTGGCTCTTAGAGACAACATTATTTTATATGCCCACAACTTAAGGGTGTCAATTTCTATCCCATCTATTTTGTTTTCTTCTGCTTTTTTCATTTTTTTATTAGTATTAACGTTTTCCTTTCAGACCTTTCTCTACTATTTCTCTCCCTCCTCATAATTCTAGCCTTTTAAATAACTATATATATATATTCCTCCATTTGTTTTCCCAGTCCATTGTAGGAACTCCATATTTTTTCTAGTACTATACACTGCCTACACAAGTTAAATATTCATCTCATTAAGTTTCATTTTGCCCCTCTTCTAACTTTTATCAATATTTCTATTATCCTTCTGCCTTCCTTACATCTTTTGATTCCTCTGGCCCTAACCTTTTGCCTTCAAGGGAACATAGAAAGAAGCAAGGTAATAAAATAAGAAGAAAAACTGCCAAAGAGAAACTTAACTCACACGCAGAACCAACAGCTAAATAAAATTCTAGAGCATAGAGAAAAGCTAATCGACTGAACAAACCCATCAAGATAATATGATGAACAGAGGGCAACAGAAAAATACAAATGACTCTGAGAAACTGGAAAACATGGACCTATCCAGTGCACAAAATAAAAAGCAGGAAGCAATGCAGTACATCGAACAACTAATCAAAGCTATCCAAACAAATATCACAGACCAACTTAAAGAACTGAAGGAAGAGATTAAGGATATAAAGAAGACACAGGGAGAACATACTGAAGAAATAGCTAACACACCTAAAAAGGTAATGGATGTGATGGTGAACAAAGACACAAGTCAAGAAATGAAAAAGACGCTGGACTCACATGGCAGCAGAATTGAACAGGCAGAGGAAAGAATTAGTGATATGGAAGACAATATAGTTGAAATCAAAGAGATTGTAGAAAAGATAGACAAAAAGACAGAAAAACTCCAGTATGGTCTCAGGGAATTAACCGATAATGCAAGACGAACAAACATACGCATTATGGGCATCCCAGAAGGAGAAGAGAAGGGAAAGGGAACAGAAGGAGTGCTGAAGGAAGTTATGGCTGAAAACTTCCCAACTCTATTGAGAGAGATGGATGTGCAGATCCAGGAAGCACAGCGCACCCAAAATAGTATAAATCCCAACAGACCAACTCCAAGACATATACTTGTCAAATTGTCCAATGCTCAAGACAAAGAGAAAATACTCAAGGCAGCAAGAGAAATGAGAACCATCACATACAAGAGAAGCACAATAAGATTAAGTGCTGATTTCTCAGCTGAAACCATGGGGGCAAGTAGACAGTGTTATGACATAGTCAAAACACTAAAAGAAAAAACTTCCAGCCACAAATTCTCTATCCAGCAAAATTGGCATTCAAAAATGATGGAGAGTTCAAAATATTCACAGATAAACAGCAATTAAGAGAGTATGTCAAGAAGAAACCAGCACTTCAAGAAATACTAAAGGAATCTCTACAAGTTGAAAGGAAAAAACAAAGAAGAGAGAGTTGGAGGAGAGTTTAAAAACAACTGAAAACTCAAAAAGAGAAACAAAACAACATATGACATACATTAACCCAAAGAAAAAATGACTGAAGTAAGAAATTTGTTACGAGTAATAACACCTAATGTTAATGGATTAAATTCACCAATCAAAAGACACGATTGGCAGAATGGATAAGAAAATATGATCCATCTATATGCTTTCTACAAGAAACCCACCTTCGGCCCAGGGATTCAAGCACGCTGAAAGTGAATGGCTGGAAAACCATTTTACAAGCTAACAATAGCAAAAAAGGGCAGGAGTAGCTATTCTAATATCAGACAAAATAGACTTTAAATGCAAAACTATTGTAAGAGACAATGATGGACACTACATATTAGTAAAAGGAGTAATCTCTCAAGAAGAGAGAACAATCATCAACATTTACGCACCTAATCGAGGTGCCTCAAAATACGTGCAGCAAACTCTGGAAAAACTAAGAGGAGAAATAAATTCCTCTACAATTATAGCAGGGGACTTCAACACACCACTATCATCATTAGACAGAACATGTAGGCAGAGAATCAATAAAGAAACGAAGGCACTCAACAATACATTAGAAGATTTGGACTTAATAGACATATACAGAACACTACACACAAATACAGCGGGATATACATTCTTCTCCAGTGCACATGGAACATACTCCAAAATAGACCACATGCTAGGCCACAAAACAACATTCAATGAATTCAGAAAGATTTAGATTATACAAAGTAATTTGTCTGACCACAACGGAATGAAGTTGGAAATCAATAAGGGCCAGAGAAACAGGTTAGGCACAAGAATATGGAAGTTAAACAACACACTCTTAGACAAACAGTGGGTCAAAGAGGAAATTTCAAAAGAAATCAGTAACTACCTTGAAACTAATGAAAACAACAACACAACATATCAAAACCTATTGGATGCAGTGAAAGCAGTCCTGAGAGGGAAGTTCACAGCCATAAATTCATATATTAAAAAAGAAGAAAGAGCTAAAATTGAAGACCTAACTGCACACTTGGAGGAATTGGAAAAACAACAACAAACTAAACCTAAAGGAAGTAGAAAACAGGAAATAACCAAGATTAGAGCAGAACTAAATGAAATAGAGAATAAGAAAGCACTGGAAACAATGAACAAAACCAAAAGCTGGTTCTTTGAGAATATCAACAAAATTGACAAACCCTTAGCCAGACTAACAAAGAAAAAGAGAGAACAGAAGCAAATACATAAACTAAGGAATGAGCAACGTGATATCACTACTGACCCCACAGAAATAAAGAGTATCATAAGAGGATACTTTAAAAAATTATATGCCAACAAGAATGACAATTTAGAGGAAATGGACAAGTTTCTAGAAACCCACAAACAGCCGACATTGATGAAAGAAGAAATAGATGAACTCAACAGCCCAATTACAAGTAAAGAGATAGAATCAGTCATTATAAACCGCCCAACTAAGAAGAGTCCAGGACCAGATGGCTTCACAGCTGAATTCTACCAAACATTCCGGAAAGAGCTAACACCAATTCTACTTAAGCTCTTCCAAAAAATAGAAGTAGAAGGAATATTACCTAACTCATTCTATGATGCCAACATTACCCTAATACCAAAACCAAATAAAGATACCACAAGAAAGGAAAATTACAGACCAATTTCTCTAATGTACCTAGATGCTAAAATTCTTCACGAAATAATTGCTAATCGCATTCAACAACATATCAAAAGGATTATGCACCATGACCAAGTGGGTTTCATCCCAGGTATGCAAGGATGGTTCAATATAAGAAAATCAATCAATGTAATACACCACATAAACAGATTGAAAGAAAAAAATCACATGATCATCTCTATAGATGCAGAAAAAGCATTCGACAAAATACAGCACTCTTTCCTCATAAAAACACTACAAAAGATAGGAATAGATGGAAACTTTTTGAAAATGATAAAGGGTATATATGAAAAACAGAAAGCTAAAATCATTTTCAACGAGGAAATCCTAAAAGCCTTCCCTCTGAGATCGGGAACAAGACAAGGATGCCCACTATCCCCACTCCTATTTAACATTGTCTTAGTAGTACTTGCACAAGCACTGAGACAAGAAAAGGACATAAAAGGCATCCAGATTGGAAGAGAAGAAGTAAAAATTTAATTATTTGCAGATGACATGATCCTATACATAGGAAGCCCTGAGAAATCGACAACAAGGCTTCTAGAACATATAAAGGAGTTCAGTATTGTTGCAGGCTATAAGATCAATGCTCAAAAATCAGTAGCATTTCTGTACACCAATAACCAGCAAACTGAGGGGGAAATCAGGAAAAAAATACCATTTACATTAGTAAACAGAAGAATCAAATACCTAGGAATAAATTTAACTAAAGACATAAAGGACTTATATACAGAAAACTACACAACACTGTTAAAGGAAATGAAAAAAGACTTAAATAAATGGAAAAATATTCCCTGTTCATGGATGGGAAGACTAAACATCATCAAGATGTCTATCCTACCCAAACTAATCTACAGATTTAATGCAATCCCAATAAAAGTCAACACTATATTTTTTAAGGAACTGGAAAAACTAACCACAAAATATATTTGGAGAGGCAAAAGACCCCGAATTGCCAAAGATATGTTGAAAAAGTAAAATGAAGTTGGAGGTATCACATTACCTGACTTTAAAACATACTACAAAGCTACAGTGATCAAAATTGCGTGGTATTGGCACAAGGATAGACCTACTGACCAATGGAACCGGATTGAGAGTTCTGATATAGATCCTCGCATATACAGTCATGTGATATTTGACAAGGCTATGAAACCCACTCAGTTGGGAGAGAGTGGCCTCTTTAACAAGTGGAGCTTGGAGAACTGGATATCCATATCCAAAAGAATGAGAGAAGAATACCATCTCACACCTTATACAAAAATCAACTCAAGATGGATCAAAGATCTAAATATAAGAGCCAAAACCATCAAAACCTTGGAAGATAATGTAGGGAAGCATCTACAGGACCTTGTAATAGGAAATGGTTTCATGAACTTCACAGGCAAAGCACGAGCAGCAAGAGAAAAATTTGATAAATGGGATCTCCTCAAAATTAAAAACTTCTGCACCTCTAAGGATGTTATTAAGAAAATAAAAAGGCAACCTACTCAATGGGAAAAAATATTCTGCAACCATATATCTGATAGGAGCCTAATATCCTGCATATATAAAGAAATCCTTCACCTCAAAAATAAAAGGACAAACAACCCATATAAAAAATGGGCAAGTGACCTGAAAAGACACTTCTCCAAGGAAGAAATACAAATGGCTAAAAAGCACATGAAAAAATGCTTAACATCACTTGATATCAGGTAAATGCAAATCAAAACTACAATGAGATGCCATCTTACACCCATCAGAATGGCAGCTATTGAAAAAACAGAAGACACTAAATGTTGGAGAGGATGTGGAGGAATAGGAACAGTCATCCACTGCTGGTGGGACTTCAGTATGGTCCAGCCACTGTGGAGGACAGTTTGGCGGTTCCTCAGAAAACTAGCAATAGATCTTCCGTATGATCCAGCAATTCCACTGCTGGGTATATACCCAGAAGAAATGAAAACAAAAATACAAACAGATATATGCACACCAATGTTCATAGCAGCATTGTTCACCATTGCCAAAGTTGGAATCAGCCCCGGTGCCCATCAACAGATGAATGGATAAGCAAAATGTGGTAAATACTTACAATGGAATATTACTCAGCTGTAAGAAGGAACAAAGTGCTAATACATGGAATAACATGGATGAATCTTGAAGACCTTATTTTGAGTGAAGCAAGCCAGGCACTGAATGATGAACAGTATATGACCTCACTGATCTGAACTGAGGAAAGTGAGCAGTCTCTGAGAACCATTGTCTGAAAGATAGGTTAACAAAGGAGAGTAAGAGAAGAGAAGGCTTTGAGCCATCACCCATATGGACATAATCTATGGCAAAGGGATAGTATGTGGTTGCATGTTGGGGGATGGGGCAGATGAGTGGTGGTGTTCCTGGGTTTGGTGGTGCAGCACTGGGGGGTGGGTGGATTAGGAAGGGCTGGTTCAAATCCCCAGGGCATGTAACTGTGAATCTTGACATTCCATGGGTTGGGAGAGGGGGGTATCACGGGCTCTGGGGGGCTGGGGAGAAGGGAACAGTCAAGATCTAATGGGTTGTTTGGTGGTCATGGGGAAGGTTTTTCATTACCTTACAGTAATGGACACAGGACATGGTAAATATCATCAAAATTATTAAACTGTATCATCTAAATTGTAAACTATAATGTAAATCACTGACAATGTTTAGTTGCTATATTTTGCTATCTGCATAACAGTTATAACAATGCTAACAACCAAAAAAAAAGGGGGGGGAGTTAATATGGGGTGGGGAAGGGGGGGTGGTTTGGTATCTGGGAGTCTCCGGCACTCCGTGTGTGTCTTTTCTGTGACCTAAAACTTCTTTGAAAATTAAATGAAAAATTGGGAGACAATGGGAATTGAGAGGAGGAAGGTGTCATGGCCCACAAGACATCCGATAACACAGTGATAAAGTGAAGGAAAAAAGGGAAAAGAGAAAAGAGAAAGGAAAAAAAAATGAATATATATATATATTTTTTAAAGGCATTTCCTTTGCTTTTTTGTCCATTTTTTGAATGTCCCAATCCACTAATTATATCTTATTTTGTTTTGTTCTTTGTTTCATTATTTGTTTTTTTTCCTTCTCTCTCTCTCTTCCCCCCCCCCCCGAGTATCCTTATGTTTGTCTCTTGCATGTAAGCTTATCACTCTTGTTTCTTTTTCCTATTAAGTGTATTTGATTATTTTATGGACTAAATGTTCATGGAGGATTTGGATCACAGAAGGTTTACAATGGTACTGCGGGGGATTATTGGGGGGGGTGTCTGGGGGGATTGGTTCATCCGAATATACATTAAAGATATACAAAATCATTCAAAGAATCCGGGGATGGGGCATGGTCACGATGGGTGGATAATCACACAATAAATGAGGGAATCTGAATTCCTAGGCTGGAGAGCTCTGCCACAGTCTCCAAGGGAGCAGCAGTAGTCCTCTGAGTGTAGGGACAGTGCCTGTCAAAATAGGATGACCCACTGATGTGTTTTTTTTTTTATTGATGACTACCCTTGTGAGTCTTTGCTTTTGTAAATGAGACTTAGCCTGCAGTTGTGGGGTGCCTAAGGGTTGCCACCTGAGAACCTCCTTGTTGCTCAAATGTGGCCTCTCTCTAAGCCAAACTCAGCATATGATTGCATTACCTTCCCCCCAACGAGGGACATGACTCCAGGGGATGAGCCTCCCTGGCAAAAAGGGATTAATACCAAGTGCCAACTGGCAACACAAGTAGAAAAAGACCTTGAATAAAAGGGGGAAATGGTAAACACAAATGAGTTTAAGTGGCTAAGAGACTTCAAAGAGAGTCGGGAGGTCATCCCACAGGTAACTCTTATGCACACCTCAGTAGGAGCTCATAGAACATCTAAGTGCCTATCACCCCACTCAGTGGGGTTCCTGAGAGCTCCGGAGACACCCTGGTCCTATATAAGGGGGGATAGCCCCAGAGACTGATGCCTTATCAGTGGGTTCTATTTTGGTATCTGTGCTTCTGAGAGTGACAGAATTAGACTCAAATAAGTCCTCCCTGCTAATGGTTCACCAGTCCCTTCTATTCAAACCTATATGTGATGCTGGAGTTTTTAGGTATACTTCAAGAGACTGGAGCTTCCTGCCTACCTATGTGCCAGGTGTGCATGAAATCTCAGTGGAGCTGCAACTCCTACCCTACAGCTCAATGGACTCATTCAAGTCACCTGGTGAGGAGACAACGATGGGCAATGTCCATCCCAGGGAATGGAGAGGGCCTGCATCTGCAGGCAGGATCATCCCACCCACCATATCCATGGGATATAAGCCCTCTCTCACTTGGAGTTGGAGTGGACATCACCATCCCAGTCCCCTCAGGATTGGGGGAAGAACTATGGACTAGAGTGGACTTGATGGTATTCTCTTGTTCATATGTGGTGATTCTAGCAATGCAAGAAATTATAACAATGAGGTGGAGCCAGTGGCCACTTGACACTTTTGGGGTAGGGAGGGGATGAGCAGTTGAAATACAGAGGCTTCTTTGGGAGTTGGAGGTTGTCCTGCGTACCGTTGTGGCAACGGATGTAGGCCATTTTAAATCAGCACACACCACTCAGAACTGAGTGGGAGAGAGTGTGGTCTACAGTGTGAACTGTGGTCTATGGTTGGTGGCAAGGCTCCAGGATGTGTAAGTTCATTGAGGGTGGTGGGCCACACTTGTGGGAGATGTTTGTGTGGGATGTCGTGGGAGGTGTGGGAGGTGGCAACATGGGAATCCCAGTGGGTTCCATGTAATATTTTGGGTAATCTAAGCACCTCTTGAAATATATGTATATATATATATAAATAACATTTTTGTAAGCAAATACATATATATGCATATATATTTATATATCATTTTGCAAATGTTTGTATGTATTGTGAGAATTTTGATTTTTACCCATTAAAAAAAAAAAAAGAAACTGTATTCAATACACATGTAGAGGAATACACACAAGGTGTAGAAATGGACACATATCATTTCACCACTGCTGAGTCACAGACTGGATGGGCTCAAATTGGGGGAGCATAGAATCTTTTATTATAAATGAAGTGTTACCTGGAATGAAGATTTGCATTACTGACATGAGAATATTTTAATACTAGAAGTGGGCATTTTTAATATGTCAAAATGACCACAACAAAATATTGTAAGATTGTAAAGATGTAACAGAGGGAATCATATGTGAGAAAAGAGCTACTCTGAGATATGGGCAGGATGGGTAAAAGATAAATTTATTGGTCTTTTATTTTAAGAACACCCCATGGGCAGTCTGCTTATTAACCTGTGGATAGATGAACATTCACTGAGCTGTCTTGCACCACTCTCTCTACCATGCATGTCACCTATCAACATGTGGAGAGATGAACGTGCACTTAGCTTCCTTGTGCCATTCCCTCTACCATGTATGTCACTTGCCTTGTCTCACTCACTCCCTACCTCATGCTCTTTGTACACTTATTCCTCTCAAAGATTTGGAAACTTTATCATCAAGAGGTTGAATAGCTTGCCCTGGGATTTAGAACCTATGATTATCTTACTGTAGAGTCTAGGGTCTTATAGAATAAAAGAGACTCTCCCAGATCTCAGAAGTAATTCCAAACTCATTAGCAAAATGTGAAAATACCTTCCTAACTCTGTTTTCATTTATTCTTCCAAGCTATCTGCTGTTATTCCATATTATGACCTCTATCCCTAATTATAAAAGAATACTTGATTTTCTCCAGGATCCCTTTATTTCATGCAAGGCTTAATTAGCACATGGAAAATGGCTTTGCAAAGCAGAGAAGTATTAAAGTTAGTTTACCAGGACACCTTTTGGGAAACTTGACTTTTAAGCAGTTATTTATGTACATACAATGTAAAGTCCATGAGGCAAAGAAAAAGAAAAAATCAACAACTGCTGGGATTCTACTAGTTACATAAACATAGAATGAATGAGGACATTTTGTGCAAGATGAGAGATCAATTAATCATGTTGGTGGAGAAACTGGAATTCCATGCTAACTCTTTTTTTATATATATTTTTGTTTCATGCTAAGTATTTTAGAATGTATTCTGGAACCATTAGGAACCACTTAATATTAAAATTGCATAGTCATATTTGAAAGTTAATTCTTGAGGAATATCTGTCATCTTGGAAAATGAACAAGACTTGAAGGGAATAGTTTGGAAGTTTAACAGTGAGGCCAGAGGTACCAACTCTTAAAATACCTCAGAAACTAAAGACAAACCACATGATACCATAAGCCAGCTGTGAAGATCAAGGGTAAATAGAGAGCACATGACATAGTGGAGGCTATTCATGGTCAATCAAAGAAATTTAGCTTTTCCAAACAAGGGTGCCCATGAACCCACATGTGCCCAAGAGCCACAGGTTTTCAAAGTTTATCAAGAGTAAAACAGAGTATCTGAATCAGAGAAGTGATCTATAATTGAGATGGCTGTGGAATAATATAGATATGACATTTATATTCATACAAAGGTAAGGTAGACATAAATATATGGATGGCACACATTTAGAACTTTATGGAGGAAAGTGGATAGCAGTGTATATATTAAGGTTCTTGGGAGAAATATTGATTTGTTTAAAAGTATAAGGGGGAAATCATCCTATGAATCAGGTCTGCCAAAACTTGGAACCATTTAAATTAAATAGAAGAAGAGCAAATTTTGGGTGGTTGCTTTTCATAAGTAACAAGATTTGAACTAAACCCTACCTGAATTATCAGATTGAATATTCACAAGTGCCAGGTAAATTAGGAACTCTTGTTATAGCTCCTGCACAGGTAAGGAAAGTGTGACTTAACACACCACACTCAAGTATGTAAGTGTTGCCCCAAATAATAATCAGTTCTTAACAGAAATGTACTTTGAGCTTTGCACTTAGACTCAAAGAGCTTCCAAACAGGATTAGTGCTTTAGAGCAAAGAATCCAGGTCAAACTGACACTTGTGAAAATTGTTGTGAAGTTGAGAAGAGAGATTTTGCCTGGTGTCAGTGTTTCCAGGAAAGTAAAAAAGAGAAGAAACTAATGCAGAATAACAAACACAAGTTGGAAATGACAGCAGAAGAGTGAAGATTTGGAAATTTCAAGACAAAATACTATCTTTGAGAAATATTTTTAAAATTGTTAACATTTATTTGGAATTTACCAATGAAAAATGATATTTTTTAATCACTTTGCATGAATTTGTTAATTTAGCCCTCACCTCAAAAAATGTCTTTCTTGAACTGAGGGAAATGCAAGTTATGTGAAAAACAGATGGTTCCTCACAAATAATGATTAGAAGAGGAAAATTTAAAAGGCATGCAGTCTGGCTCCAGAACCCATGAGTTATTTCCACAGAAGTCCAAAGGAAGAAAAGAGAGTGACAAATAGGATTGAATACAAGGTATTTGAGAGCAGGCCTTTGGACCATCTGAACATAAATAATATAATTGTTTATTGAAATAAACATTTTTATAAATATTTAATTTTCCATAGTAATATTTCAAATAGATTTATATATCTGATTAATATCTACAAACCTTTCCCACATATATTTTCAATTTTTTTTTCTTGAAAGAACTGGGATAATATGTACAAAAACATTTTAAGTAACATTATATCAGGGATGTTTTATAAAGGAAATACTGCAAATTTCCTTACACTAATATATATTTTTTTCTGTAAATTCTTTGAAACGTAAGCCCTGTTTTAATTCTGGAACTAAATATATAGGCATAGGAGATGTGTGAAAAGATTTGTTATACACAAACACACACACTCACAAAGGAAGTTCCATGAGATACAAAAGATGAATCTGAATGTTTTTCTTTTTTCACATAGTTTTAGCCTTATTTATGTACATACACTCAGAGAGGTAAAGACACTCATGTATTATATTTGTGAGTAGATATTTAACATCAGTCTCTTTAATACATTTCCAGAACAGAAAAGCACTGGTTACTGATTTTCCTTAGGAATGTTGCTCTGTCCTCACCAATCTCTTCAGGGCTCCTTTCACATCCTTATTCCTCAGAGTGTATATGAGAATGTTGAGGATGGGAGTCACAACTGTGTAAAAGAGGGTGAAGAATTTGCCCTGACCATAGCCATAGGATCATTTGGGTTGGATGTTGATGCCCAAGCTGGGCCAAAAGAAGAAGGTCATGGCTATTAGATAGGAACTGCAGGTCCCAGGGCCTTATGCAAGCTTGGGATAACTTAATTTTTGTCACTGCTTGAACAGTGAGTCCATAGGAGACCAATATCAAGGCCATAGGAAGAAGGAGCAGAATGAGGGTGACCACAAAGAGCTGGACTTCATTCACATGGATGTCAACACATGCCAACTTGCTCATGGCCGTCACCTTACACAAGAAGTGGTGGAGATGGCAATGCTCACATCAGGGAAGCCAAAGGATGATGGTACTCTGGATGAGAGTGTTTCCCACTCCACTAAACCATGCTATTCCTGCTAAGGCCTTGCAAAACAAAGGGTGCATGACAGCAATGTAATAGAGAGGTCTGCACAAAGCCACATAGTAGTCAAATGCCATGA
Organism: Tolypeutes matacus; assembly: GCA_026826555.1. NCBI lineage: Eukaryota > Metazoa > Chordata > Mammalia > Cingulata > Chlamyphoridae > Tolypeutes > Tolypeutes matacus. The sequence continues at coordinate 155,652 of JAKSZT010041706.1, read as the reverse complement.
CAGTAAGGATAACACAGTAAGTGGAGCCCAACATTAATGACACACAGAGCTGCATGGCACAACCAGTGGATGTGATGTTCTTGGCTGGTCCCTTCAGTTTCCACATTAGCTGAGGGGGAAATGCTGGTAGTTAAGCAAAGGTCAAGAAAGGAAAGATTTGAGAGGACGAAATGCATAGGCATATGGAGTTTGGGGTCCAGACAGCAGACCATGATGATGACTGAGTTGCCAATGAGCATCAGAAGATAGGATATCAAGACTACCACCAAATGGACTACCTCCAAGTGTGGCTGGTCTGAGAATCCAAGCAAAATAAAATCTCCCCCAGATGTCAAATTGATTTTCTCCATTGGCTTACTGTGGTAAACAGAAAAATGGGCATTGGGAATTCAATCTAGGAAAATATCCTTATTACTCTTTACTTATTTGAAGTATAACTAAATAATATTTGAAGTAAATTTATAGATGAGATTTTTCTATGGGTCTTCACAGAGAAAGGAAAATAAGTAATTATTAAAAAGGTTCATTAAAAGAAGGCATTGTTTTGTATCAACATTCTTTCTTCAATAAACATCTAACTAATTCTCTTTCATTCATAGATCCATTCTCTGTTCCCTATTTCCTGATAAATATTTTTGAAAGTAATCTATTTAAAGTGGAAGAGAAAACCTCACAGTTTTAGCATGTATGCAATACTAGTGGGAGGGACAAGAGGATGTGCATTCTTAGACTATCATATACTAAATAGATTTTAATGACCTTTGTCCTGTATTATGGAAATTAGAGTACAGAAATATGAAGAGAAGAGAGAACTGGATCAGAAAAATAATTGGGATGTATTTCATGTCTTCTCTGACTCAGACAAGGTAGGCTGTGTTTCTTACAAGTAATTATCTGATTATGGAGTGATTGCTGTCCATCATGGGCAGATTTTAGTATAAGGAATGATAAATTTTCTTATAATATTCTTTAACAACTAGTTCATGGTTATTTATATGCTAATTTTATATTTCTTAAAGTTGGTTAAACTAAGATATTTCTGCTATGTTTACTCAGATATGCACATATTTACCAAGATAGATTACAAGAAAATGTATTTGATAAAATAAGGAAAAAATTCACATGCAAACAATCAATAAAGACAAAGTACTGCATTTTGAGATAAAAAGAAAATGTTTTTGATAAATTAAGTAGAAAACCAACCTGCAAAAATCAATAGTTAAAGACAAAATATTGTCTTTCAATACATTTGGCAAAGTCATGAAAAGGCAATACTTGTCTTGGTTATCTCATTTTACATTAGGCCACACAATAAAGAAAACAGATTATATAGTCCACTGTACTTCTTTATTTACTCTTATATATTATCACTTTGCACCAAATTTACTTCTGCTAAAATAGTATCTGACCGAATCATTTGTTAAAAGAACTAATGAATGAAGGCTTAATTTGTTACTATTATTCAAGCATGTTTATACTTCAAAAGTATAATTCTATCTTAAATAGAGAGAATAAAATTTTAGAATTTTAAACTCTGGAGCTAAAGGTTCAGTGTCTTTTAACTAATAAAAACTTCCCAGATGGGAAGTAAAAAACAAACAAACAAACAAACAAAAAAAAAAACTTCCCAGAAAATTTGATAAATTTGCTATATAGATTCCCACATGTTGCTTATTTCTAATGTTGCTTAATGTAAAATGCTAATTTATACCAGATAGATGTGTTTTAGTTTTATTTTTTAAAAATCACATTTCAATTAATTCAAATATTCTACTCCTGGGGTCAAATGGGAGCACAAGTAATTATTTCCATCACCTCCAGAAATGAGCACAATTTATATACTTTAAAATGTAAAATTCATCATAAATGTGAAATTATTCAGAATGTAATATCTCCCTATATGAATTAATATTTTACCTAGCCTTCATTATGCAGAAATCTACTAATTACCATTTTTCTACTTTAGAATCAAATTTCCAAATCACTTAATCTAATATGATGTTAGATTTGGAAACACCTTGAAAAATAATCTTTTTAATATTCAGATTTGCAAAGAAAAATAGCATTAATGTAAGTGCAGAAAAGTGTCCTACTTCACTGTAGAAACAGACTTGAAATCAAAATATGAAAATAGTCTCCCCATATCTTCTCACCGCAATATTCTAAATTATTTTTAAACATTGGGATATGAGAAATAACCCAAGGAAGGCCTACCACTACAACTAATTCATTTAAAAAGTGTAAATTTTTTAATTTACAATTTATCCAGTTTTTTGTGAATAGTGACTCGTGTCTGCCATCCAATAGAACCAGCTTATTAATTGAAATTGAGATGCAGAGGTGATAAGCTATTCCACACTTCACATCTGAGAGTTGTGGCTTAACAGATCTGAGGAGTGTGACCAGAGATTGGAGTTTGGAGTTTGAAATGTGTGTGTGTGTGTTTGTGTGTGTGTATATAAAATTTCAGGACAGCAAAGATTTAAAAACCAATTTTCCCTACCTGATATCTTACAAAATCTGAAATATGAACAACAGCTATCAAGTGCTGTTTGGAAGAGGAAGAAATCCTAAGAGGAGTATCCTTTTACTTAGGACAAAAAGATCAAGAATTTCCTCCCACCCCGTCCCCGCTCCTATGCATCGTTTGTGATTCTTCTTGTGCTGTGGAAAAAAAAAATGATTTCATTTGATTTAGATTCATAAATGTCAGACCTCGGAAAGAAATTCTGGAAGATCTGTAGAAGAGACCAAGTGAGTCATTGCAGGAAGTAGCTATGTCAGCTGATGTTGATCAGTGCAACTGCGGAAGTGGGGAGATGAGGAAATAAGGAAAGGTGACTCCAATCTTCCAAATACAATACCCCTTCTCTCTTTTACTTTCCCAATATGTAGAAAAGAAGATAACTAGTATGGTGACTTCAACAGACAGAGTTTCTCTCCTGAAGTCAATATCACTGCCCAATAACCACGAGCAAGGCTAAAGTAAATATTTCTTCAGCCATATTCCCTGGAGGAAAACACATCATGAAAAATGAGAGATCCATAGGATACCGAAACTCTCAAGACTTTGGGGATCTGTTAATTAGCAAATTAACCTGGAGATTTAGTGTCCAGAGTAGCGTTTTCTCATGAAAAAGCATGAATGAAAGCATTTCTTAACTGGACGTTTGCATAATCCACAGTCATGCAATATCATAGACCAACTCTTCCACCCATACCCAAGCCCTTAAAGTATATATGTTCATATTCAATTCTGTGGGTAGTGAAAAGGAAAAAGCAATGTCTTTGCTACCAGAAGTTAACTACATATTTGGTTTCCATTTTGTAAACCAATATTTTCATTAATAAGCATAAATATTTACCATATTAGTAAATATTATCCATAACACTGGTAATTATGAATAGTGCTTCATTATGAGGAGGCACCAAATTTTTAAATCAATTCCAAATTATTCATCATTAATTTTGTTTGTAATTTGACTGTAAATTCAAAACTGTACTGACTAATATTTTAATTACATATTATTACATATTTATTTCTACACTATTTGTGTTACGAGTCACAGATAAAACATTGCTATATTAATAATGAGCTGAAAAAGAATCCCTCTATTTCTCAATCTGTGCAGAAGACTTTCCCTACCCATTCCAGGTCAGTGATTTTTTAATTTATTATTTATTTATTTAACTGATTAGTTATTTTAAATATACTTCTTTTCTTTTTTTCAAAGATACTTAGATTACATAAATGTTACATAAAAAAATATAGGGGGCTCTCATATGCCCCACTCCCTGCCCCTCCCACATTTTCCCACATTAACAAGATCCTTCATTAGTGGGCTACATTTATTAAAATTGGAGCATTACCAATAAGTGTGGATTATAGTTTACATTGTAGTTTACACTCTCACTCACACAGTTTTGTAAGTTTTGACAAGATATAAAATGGCTTATATCTGTCATTACAATGTCATTCAAGAAAATTACCAAGTCCTGAAAATGGCCCCATATTACACCTGCTTTTCCCTCTCCCCCCCAAAACTCCAGTGGCCACTGCCTCCACATCAATGATAAAAGATCTTCCATTGCCAGAATCACAAAAGAAAGTCTATACTAGAATACCTGTAAGTCTTCTCTAGTCCATTATTCATTCCCCAATCCTGAGGATTTAGGATGGTGATGCCCACTCCTCCTCTAATTGAGAGGGGGCTTAGATGCCATGGGGAAAATGGAATGGACTACCTTGCTTATAGTTGCAGACTCCCTCTGTTCCTTGGGATGGTGATTGTCCATCATCATCACCTTGTTAGTTGTCCTGGGTGAGTCCAATGAATTGTAGATTTGGTGTTGCAACTCTGTTGAAATACAGGGGACAGCTGGCACATGGATAGCCCAAGAATTTAAGTCTCTTGGACATACACCTATCAACTCTAGTACATCTGTAGGTTCAAATAGATGGAGCAGAAGAGCCTGTGTCGGGAAACCACAACTGAGGCCAACTCTGTCACACAGGAGAGCATAAATTCCATTAAAACCCACTTGCAAGGCACTAACATCCTGAACTGTCTGTCCTGCCTATCATGTCTGGATATCTCCATTATTTGAGGCAATATTTCCTTTAGCAGTCAATGAGATTCTGCTGAGATGGGCATAAGCATAGTCTCTGGAATGACCTGCCAACTCATTTTGAAGTATCATGGCCATATAAAGTAATTCGTATTTACCCTTTCCCCCTTTTGTTCAAGGTCTTTTCTAGTTCCATTGCTAGTTGGTGCTTGGTAGTAATCCCTCAGTGTCAGGGATGGCTCATCCATGGGAGTCATGTTCCACATTGGGCGGAAGGTAATGCATTTATATTCTGAGTTCTGCTTAGAAGGAAGCCATATTTGAGCAGCAAGGAGGCACTCAGGATGTAACTATTAGGCACCCTATAATACTAGGCTAAGTTTCATTTTCAAAAGTAAATGTTCCTAAGTACATTCATCAATATCAAGGACCAGTCATTCCTCCATCCACCTTCACTAGTTACTGCCCCTATACTTGGGGAATTTTTGCTGTCCCATTAGAGAATGTGGCAGAGCTCCCTAGCATGGGAATTCAATATTCTTTTGGTTTTTGTGTGAATCTCCACCTACCCATGAACAGTTGAACACATTTCTATGACTTATAGGTTTGCTCTAGGTGAACATTCTCCCATCCATCCAAAACATTGACACCCCACCCCAATAATCTTCCCCTTTTGGAGTTGTAACCTTTCTGTGATCAAAAACTTCTCATAACAAAATGAAATAATAATGATAGTTTTGAAAATAAAAAATAAATTAAAATTTTTTGTAATAATAAAGAAATAATTACAAATATAAAATTAATTTTTTGACATCATGTCTTTCATCAGTGTAGGATCTGTTATCTTATATTTACAGTGACATTTTCTTCTGTTTATTCCTCCAGTGTCTTAAATTTTACATTTTGTATTCAAAGAAGCTTTAGGTTATGGAAAAGGCACATACACAATAGAGGGGAATCCCATATACCCTACATCTACCCCCTTTTCCTATTTCCCATATTATTTCACATGTGGATGGTACATTTGTCACAATAGGTGTAAAAATATCAAAACATTGCTACTAACCATGGTCAACGATTTACATTATGGTTTGCATTTTGGACCATACACATTTAAAAATTTTGGTGAAATTTAACATGGTCTGTATCCATTATTGCAAGACCTGTAGAAAAACTCCATAACCCTCCACAATGCCCCATGTTCCATCTAGTCTATTCCTCCTCCCTACCTATATTTTCTTTTGTTAATCATGCTTTTGCTTAAAGTTCATGAAACCATTTCCTAACTTAGGATCCTGTAGATGTTTCCCTACATTATCTTCCATGATCTTTAAGGTCTTGGCTATTATATTTAGATCTTTGACCCATCTTGAGTTAATTTTGTCTAAGGTGTGACCTGGTAGTCCTCTGTCATTCTTTTGAATATAGATATCCAGTTCCCAAGCACCATTTTTTAAGAGGACATCCTCTTCCAGTTGAAAGGGCTTGGGGGTCCTTGTCTAATATCAGTTGAATCTATATGCAAGGATCAATATCAGAACTCTCATTCTGGTTCCATTAGTCAGTATGTCTATTCTTGTGCCAATACCATTTACTTTTGACCACTGTATATTTGTAGTTTGATTTAAAGTCAGATGGTGTGATTTCTCCAATTTCATTTTTCTATTTCAGTATGTCTTTGCTTATTCTGGGCCCCTTGTCCTTCCAAATAAATTTCATGGTTATCTTTTCAAATTTAGTGAGAAATGCTGTTGTAATTTTTATTGGGGTTTCACTAAATCTGTAAATCAGTTTGGGTAGGATAGACATTTTAATGATATTTAATCTTCCTATCTATGAACAGGGAATATTCTTCCATTTATTTAGGTCTCCTTTGATTTCCAGTGTTGTATAGTTTTCTGCATACAATCATTTATATATTTAGTTTAATTTATTCCTAGATATTTGGTTCTTTTAGTTGCTATTGTAAATGCAAATTTTTTCTTGATTTCCTCCTCAGATTGCTCATTATTGTAGCTCAGAAATGCTATAGATTTTTGAACTTTGATCTTATAACCTGCAAATTTACTGAACTCATTTAAAAGCTTTAGAAGCTTTGTTACAGATTTCTCAAGGCTTTCTATGTATAGAATCATGTCATCTGCAAATAGTGAAATTTTATTTCTTCCTTTAAATTTGGATGCATTTTATATATTTTTCTACATAAGTTTGCAAGCAATTAATACTAACACAATGTTACATAAGAATTGTAACAGGGAGCATCCTTATTTTGTTCCAGATCTTAGAGGGAAACCTTTTAGGATTTCATCATTGAATATGATGTTTGCTGTGGGTTTTCATATATATCATTTATCATGTTGATAAAGTTTTCTTCTTTTCCTAGCCTTTGAAGTGTTTTCATCAGGAAAGGCTGCTGTATTTTGTTGAGTGCATTTTCTTCATCTATAGAGATGATCATGTGATTTTTTTTCTTTCAATCTGTTTATGTGGTGTATTACATTGATTGAAATTCTTATGGTGAAACTTCCTTGCATATCAGGAATGGAGCCCATTTGGTCATGGTATATAATTCATTTGATGTGTTGTTGAATATGATTAGCATGTATTTTGTTGAGGATTTTTTCATCTAGGTTCACTAAAAAGATTGGTCTATAGTTTTCCTTTCTTGTGGCATCTTTGTTTTTGGTATTAAGGTGTTATTGGCATCATAGAATGATTTAGGCGATGTTCTTTTCAGTTTTATTTTTGGAAGAGTTTAAACAGGACTGGTGTTAGTTCTAATGGAATGTTTGGAAGAATTCACCTGTGAATCCATCTAGTCCTGGGTTCTTCTTAGTTGGGAGGTTTTTGATGTCATAGTCAATCTTGTTACTTCTGATTGGTCTATTGAGTTCACTGATTTTTTCTTTCATCAATGTAGGCTGCTTGTGTGTTTCTAGGGATTTGTCCATTTCCTCTAAATTATCTATTTTGTTGGCATACACTTTTTCAAACCATCTTCTTTGATATTCTTTATTTCAGTTGGGTCAGTGGTGATATCCCCTTCATCATTTCTATTTTTATGTATTTGCATCTTCTCTTTTTTCTTTGTTAGTCTAGCTAAGGTTTTCTCAATTTTATTAATCTTCTCAAGGAACCAGCTTTAGGTATTGTTTATTTTTTTCTAGTGCTTTCCTATGTTCAATATCATTTAGCTCTGCTCTATGTTATTTCCTTCTTTCTACTTCCTTTGGGGTTAGTTTGTTGTTTTTTCTACTTCCTCCAGCTCTGCAGTTAGGTCTTGATTTTTAGCTTTTTCATCTTTCTAACAATTCTTAGTCATTTATGGCTATGAATTTCCCTCTTAGTACATCTTTTGCTCCATCCCAGAGGTTGTGATACTTTCTGTTGTCATTTTCTTTTGTTTCAAGGTAGTTATTGATTTTCTTGTGTGATTTCCTCTTTGACCTGCTGATTGTCTAAGAGTGTGTTTTTTAACTGCCATATCTTTGTGCTTAATCTGCTTCTCTGTCCCTTACTGATTCCCAGCTTCATTTCATAGTGTTCAGAGAAATTACTTTGTACCATTTCAGTATTTCTCAATGCATTGAGTGTTGTTCTGTGGCCTAGCCTCTGGACTATCTTTGATAACGGTCAAAGTGCACTTGAAAAAATGTATATCCAAGTGTATTTTGATGTAAGGTTCTCTATATGTCTATTCGGTCCAGATCCTCTAATGTATTATTCAAGATTTTTGTTTCTATATTGATTTTCTGTCTAGATGTTCTGTCTAATGGTGATAATGTATTAAAATCCCCCATTATAATTGTAGGGACATCTATTTTTCCACTTCATGTTTCCAATGTTTGCCTCATGTATTTTGAGGCTCCCTGGTTAGGTGCATAAATGTTTATGATTGTTCTATCTTCTTGATAGATTTCAACTTTCATTAATATATAGTGTTGTACTTTGTCTCTTACAATAGATTTTCATTTAAGTCTATTTTCTCTGACATTAGTATAGCTACTCCCACCTTTTTTTGCTTTTTGTTTGCATAGAAAATTGTTTTCCAGCCATTCACTTTTAGCCTTTTTGCATCCCTGGGTCTAAGGTGCATTTCTTGTAGACAGCAATAGGTGATTCATATTTCCTTATCCAGTCTGCCAATCTGTGCCTCTGAGTTGGAGATTGTAAGCCATTAGCATTCAGTGTTATTAATGTATGAAATTACTTATATTAGCCATATTTTCTTTAGGTTTTAGATATCATATCTTGGTTTTCCTCCATTTTATCATTTTAGTTATTCTTACACTCTCCTCCAACACTCTCTCTCTCCTATTTTTTTCCTTTCAACTGCAGAACTCCCTTTAGTTTTCTTAAGGGCAGCTTTCTTATTGACAAAAACACCTTAATTTCTGTTTATATGTGAATATTTTGTACTCTCACTCATTTTAAAAAACAAGCTTTGCTAGATAAAGAATTCTTGGCTGGAAGTTCTTTTCTTTTAGCACCTTAGCTATGTTATACCACTGCCTTCTTGCCTCCATGGCTTCAGATGAGAAATCAACCCTTAATCTTATCAAGCTTCCCTTGTATGTGATGGATCTGTTTTCACTTGCTGCTTTCAGTATTCTCTCTTTGTCTTGAGCATTGGTCAATTTGACAACTATATGTCTTGGGTAGGCCTGTTAGGATTTATACTGTTTGTGGTGTGCTGTGATTCCTGGACATGTATGTCCATGTCCCTCAATAGAGATGGGAAAATTTCAGCCATTATTTCCTCCAACACTTCTGCCCTCTTTCCCTTCTCTTCTCCCTCTAGGATGCCTGTAATGCATATGTTGGTGTGTTTTGCTTTGTCACTCAAGTCCTTAAGTCCCTGCTTTTTTTTTCTGTCATTTTATCTATCTGTTCCACTACCTTTCTGATTTCAGATATACTGTCTTCAACATCACTGATTTGTTCCTCTGACTGTTAAAATCTGTTGTTATATGCTTCCAGTGTATTTTTTTATTTCTTGCATTGTACCTTTCATTACCATCATATCTGTTATCTTTTTATGTATGTTTACAATTTCTTCAGTATGTTCTCCCAGTGTCTTCTTAATATATTTACTCTCATCCTCCCTTCATTAAATTGGTTGTTTAAATTTACTTGAACCCCATTGATTAGTTGTTCCATGTTCTGTGTCTCTTCCTGTTTTTTTTTTTGTTTGTTTGTTTGTTTGTTCATTAAACTGGGTCAAGTCTTCCTGTTTCTTAGTATGGTTTGTAACTTTTGTTGGTGTCTAAGCATCTGTTTATCTTGATGGGATTCTTCAGTTGTCTAGCTTCTCTTTCTACTCTAGTGTTTTATTTTGTTGTCATTTTTGTGTTTTGTAAGATTTCACATTGACACTAGGTTTCTCTTAATTTATTTCCATGCTGTTGCATATGTTCCCTTTGGAAAAAAATTAGGACAAGTGGAAAGGAAAGAAAAGAAAAGTTAAAGAATAATAGAAATAATAATAATAAATGCAGAAGAGGAGTTGTACAAGCCCTAGGAAAGTAAATAATTAACATTACAAATAATCATAAGTACAGAAGAATAAGATTTAAAAACAGAATAGAAACAAATGAAAAGAGAAAAAATCAGGGAAAATATGTGGAAGGAATTAAAAGGCCAGAATGATGAAAAGAGAGGACAAGAAAAAAGAGAAGAAAAGAAGAGAAAGTGGAAATAAAATTGAGGGGGAAAAGGGTGAGAGAGAAGTAAAATTTAAAAAATTGAAGACCAAACCAAAAGAGGTAGAATGAATGAAAAACAACAGAAAACAGAAAATAGAAAAATGAAGGAAAAAAAATAAATGACTTAGGTAGAAAAATATCCGTAAAAGAAAAATAAATGGGGAAAACAAAGAAAATGGAAACACAACAAACAAGATACAAAGCAGTAGCAGCAACAACAACAACAACAACAACAACAAAACAACCCAGGTGAAACAGCCTTTCCTTTATGTCCCTAAGGAGCTTCTCAGGCTACTGGCATTCATCAATCAGTTATCCTGTAGCTTGCCCTGTGCAGGTGATGTACTGGGTTTTAGTGATTAAAACTTAAAAATATAAAAGAAAAAAGAAACCTTTAAAAAAATAACAGATCCAAGAAATCCTGAAACAAAAAGAATGTCTATATGTTCCCTGTTATGAACTATCAGCTGGATTCCTGAGAACCAGGTGGCTCCACTTTCTTGAGAGACACGGAAATCTAACAAGGGGCTTCATATATGCAAGGCAGGAATTCCTCCCCTGAACTAAATTGTCTCCTTAGGTTAATTGGTCTTGAGAGATCTGTCTCCTTTCTCCAAGGTGATTTTAGACTTCTGTAGCTTGCTGAATCCTGCTGCTTAGGCACATGTCCCTGTCCCTGCCATAATCTAATTAATTTCTCTCCCCAGGCAGACAACTGGGCATGACAGCCTGCCTGGATGGATTCCCCCAACCTCTCCCCTTTGGGTTAGCATCCCATCTGAGATTCAAAGGGAACTCAGCTGTTTGAACTCACCACAAAGAAACCATTCTACACCCTCTGCCAGACCCCACTTCCCCAAAGGTAATACCCCCTCCCACTCCCTTGGAAACAGTGAGACAGGGGCCTACCTGCTCTAGAAAGCAATTTCACTTGAACAGAACAGAAACATAGACCATGAATTCTGGTTTTGAAACCCAGGGAAATTTGCTTTTCACCAACTGTGAAACTCAAACAACATTGGATGAATTCCTTCTAGCTGATTTGGCCTGGAACATGATAGAGTCTCAGTTCAGTTCAGTGGAAACCCAGGCATGAGTGGAACTACACACAGTATTCAACTTCAAAAAGTGAAATCCATGTGATGGATGGCATTTACAGTTTTTCTTCTGGATCTAGAAAATGGGGAACTGGGACAACTGTGTTAACTATTGAATGGAGTTGATTATGCAGTTGCTTAGATTCTTTGCAGTTTTTTTGCCTTTTGTACTTGTAAACATGAAATTTGTTTATAAATGTGAGTGTATTATGAAGTGTATGATGTTGGTCTAAAAATGATTGTTTTGTGTTGCTTACTATTACTTCTTTAAAGATAGTCATTCCATATAAAATAAATGTATTTTATACCTTTAAAAGCAATATTAGCCATTTAGCTGATGCCAAGTTTAGCAGGTACCAGGGTACAAAATTTTCAAATCTTTAAAATGTTTTGGTTGGAGTGTAACATACTTAACTTAAATTGTACCTAAAATATATTTTTAACAGTGCTTGTGAGAAATTCCTATTTCCTGACAGTAATCTCTAAAGTGGATTTAAACTGCAATGTTTATGTGGTTTGAGTCTCATGCTGCTATGGCTTCCCACTCTTCTGGCTTGAAGACACAAAGAACTGTAACTGTCTATAACTTTTGAAATAGTTTTCATGTAGTCAATCCCATCTCTTCTCTACCTGAGCTATTATTGATACCAAAGTAAGTGTACAGTATTTTATGCACAAAAGGATCATGGCTGTAAAATTACTATGTAAAGGAATAATTACAAGGCCTTATGCATAAATAGTGATCCTCCCAATTGAAATAATAGTAAGTCACCAATACCATGGAAACACCGTTATGTACCCTATTAACATCCTGATATCTACTGTAAGTGTAGTGTAGAGTGGTTCCCCAGAGCTGCTTCCCAAAATGCACCCACAGGCTGGATCTGAGCTTTACAGACTGTATTTTTTTTTAAGTGGGAATGTTAAAGGCCAATTCTCCCTAAATTTCAATATGTGGCACTTCTAAACATAATAAGACAAGAATACAATCTGCAATTATTTTAAAGTAACCCACCTTATTTCATCCTTTCCTTTAATGATTTCTGAAAAACACCAGTCTAGAAAAGATATCATTATCTGTGCCTTGAGGGTAACAATTATGGTAGCCTGCATTTTCCCTTAAAATTTTTAAAAGAAAATTATACCAAACATGCTTCTTCAAAGAGAAAAGAGAGAGTAAGACCTTTTGTTTCAATCATGAAGAACATTTTTTAAATTTTGAGATGGGTGAATGATAAAGTATGCTTTGGGGGTTTTCTGTATTTTGGGGACCCTGCTTAATTGTTAGCCCATTTCAGAAAAGCAAGAATCCATGCAGTTTCTAAGTGTTCTAAGCTTAAAAAGAAATGTTTTATCCCTTCATTTGCATATGATTGTGCTACTGAAAGCTAAATCCTCAAAAGAAAACCTAGCAAGGGGACTAATAATTGTTTAAAGTAAAATGGTTCAGCACTTCAATCATTATTAAAGCATTTTCATTATTTCAATAATAATAATAAACAAAAAACAAAGTAATGAATGCACAACTACGTAATTATACCAAATACCACTGATTTTACATTTTGGATGAATTGTATGCTTTATTAAAATATATCAATAAAACTGATTTGTTTTTTAAAAAAAGTAAAATAATGGTGTCGTTACAAATTTATATTCCATATATCAAATATAGAGGATGTGATGGTAATGGGTAAAGATCATATATCCTGGGCAGATGAGCTCTATTCAGAAGATGAAATATTTTGCTGTGGTCACAGTTGCCTATATATACAGGTTTAAAAACAAAGCCTTAACTTAGAATTTCATTGTGTTTTAGAATCATCGCTGCTTTAATATTTAAATATTTATTTAAGTCTTCCTAATAAAAAGAAATGCATGTTTGCTCATGTTTTTTTTGTAAATATAAATAAAGTGATTTATGGCTTAAAAAGACACCATTTCTTTGACAGTGTTTGTTAAGCCAGCCAATGGAGTTATTTGCAGAAAAATGGAGAATGTAATAAAGTTCTTCATGTACAAAAATTTTTCTTCCCTAAACCTTAGTTACCTGAATTTTTCTAAGAGAATTTGTATAAACTGAAATTCAGTGATTAAAAAGAAGATCGACAAAAAAGGAGGCAGTAGACTTAGAGTGAGAAAGAAGATGTGAGGATGGAATCAGAGGTCAGGGAAGAGAGGAAATGCTATTCTGATGGCTTTGAAGCTGTAGGAAGGTGTCATGACCTAAGGAATGAAGGTGACTCCTACAACTTGGGAGAGGCATGGAAATCAATTTTCACCCAGAACCTCCAGAGAGAACTAAGCATGGCATGGCTTTGACTTTACCCATGTGAGACTGAGTTTTGAATTTTCATTCCAGAGCTTTAAGATAAATTTCCATTGTTTTGAATCATTTAAAAAGAAATGTAAGAAGAATATCATGGAATATCCCAGGAGACCCAATGAAAATACATGAGCTCTCAGAGATGGAAAAGAAGTCAGAAAGATGGGACAGAAAGGGAAGTTAGAGATTTGATCCATCATGGGAAATTTAACATGCTCTTGCAGATTTTAAAGATGGGAGGGGAGATGTAGAAACTGTGACAAGAAAATGAATTATGCTAACAAACTAAATGATCATGAAAGCAGATTCTTCCAACCTCAGAGGCACAAGATAAGAGAAAAGGCTGGCTGACACCTTGATTTGAGACTCATGAGACCCTAATCAGAGCAGCATGCCAAGCCTGAACTTTTTTAAAGATTTATTTTATTTCTCCGCACCTCCTTGCTGTTTTTGCATTTTGTTGTGTCTGTTTTTGTGTGTGCTGGTCTTCTTTTTAGGAGGCACCAGGAACCAAATGTGGGACCTCTCATTTGGGAGGGAGGCCCCTAACACTTGATCCACCTCCACTCTCTGTTCTGCTGTGTCTCTTATTATGTTTTCCTTCTTGTGTCTCTTGTTGCATCATCTTGTTGTGTTAGATCACCACACCTGCCCATCACATCAGCTCATTGTATTGCTCATCTTCTTTAGAGGCACTGGGAACCAAACCTGGGTCTTCCCATGTGGTAGGCAGGAGGTCAATCACTTGAGCCACATCCACTGCCCTAGCCTGGACATTTGATCCACAAATTGTGAAAAAATTAATGTGCTGTGTTATACTGCTCAATTTTTGGTAAGTTGTGTCATTTCCAATAAATTCAAGCAAATTTATTGATAAAATATAAAACAATAAAAAGGGTCTTTAATCACTACACTAATGATACATTTATCTCTATATAATTTTCATCAGTATGAGGTGTGGCCACATTTATATACAATTTTAGAGTATATATGAAATTGCATAAATATATATACATATATGTCTATATATGTAACATACACTATCCTAGGTTCAATATTTACATAATATATTCATATTTGGTTTACTTTAAAATTAAATTGCTTTCCTCAGTCAATGAACCATGAAGGAGATATTTTCATACCACATTCCCTGTTGCAGCATCCTATTCTATGGTAATTTTTAATAAATTGTTTCTATTGGCACATGACATATATAAACATTTAAAGAGTTGACAATGTCTACCTTTCTCATGTTATCATGTATATAATGCACATGAATTGGTAATCATGTTGATTTGTGCACATGTGGATTATACAGGTGGTTCTGAGACTTGGGATTGCTGCACTATCATGATATACATTTTAACTGTTGGGGGATAATTGTTAACTTGCTCATTGCAAATGGTTACAAAACATATAACCTCACCAACTGCATCATAGAGACCCCTATCTTTCATTATTTTGTCACTTCTCTTCCAGTGCCTTTGATGGATGTAGGAGGACTGAATACCTGAAAGTAACTTGTTTCTCTCCCTGTTGCTAGAATACAAAGGAAAGAATTATATGCAAATTAGAAGATAATGTAAGGCAACCCTATCCTGATGCCAAATTCCATTTCTTGTGGTCAAGAATACCCTGTTGAAGAAATAAAATATGAAAGCCAGCCCCTGGCTGTCCTCACTTCAACTTGCTTAATTAACATAGAAAACTTCCTACCCTGGGGTGGAGTTAGCCACCCCTTTTTTGATCATGCAATGTATGTGCAAGCATGATTTCCTGACCATTCTAATCATACAATTATATAACCAGCTATATATATTCATCCATATGCATAAAAGCTAAAGCATAATCAAAGCAAATGCTAAGTAGTAATTTAAGTATTTAAGCAAGAGTAAAACCACAACAGAGGGCATCAGGTCTGAGTCACTTTAGTCTGACCTTGGCTCCTGTCTGCAGACATAATAAATGTAAGTTCTACCTAACCCTCATGTTAAAGTTTTTTTTCTCTACATCTCTGGTTATCCCCAAAGGCTCAGCTTTGGGGCCTAATGAATTGGCAACTCTGCTGGAACTAAAATAAATAAATAAAAATGGTAACCAGAAAATGCTTCCAAAGTGGGCTGCAGAGGATGTTGTCCACACTGGGACATCCCTGACTCCAGCAGCCACTTGGGATTTTCCTGAGGACTCAGGGATTATCCAGGGTGAAGCCCCTTTCCAGCCACCAATGGAATCACCTCATGAAATTAGGACAGATAATTGATCAATCTCCTTCTTTTGGCAGGAGAATTCATTCCTTTATTTATTACTTGTTTTTTTCCTTCCAGCTGACCATAAGTTAGCATTTAGTTTCAGTTTTGCCATTTCTCTTCAGCTTTGGCTGTGAGTTAGCATTTAGTTTATCTTCACAAAGGTATTGAAGGTTTGGTGGTAGTGGGAAAGGCTTCACGGGTTTGAATCCCACTCCCTTGCTCCCTTAAAGGAGAAGCTCATTGCATATTGTTCATTTATTTTCTTTGTGCTCTCTCTCTTTCTTTTTGCCATGATGGGTAATAAGGCATTGGTGCCTGAGTGCTCACCACTAGGATGCATCCTGAAAAAACTTGTCTAAATTTGTGGGATCTGGGTTACAGAGCATAAATTAATTATTTTTTGTAATGAAACTTGGCCTAGATACAGATTAAATAAAAAGAGGCTTAGCCAGAAAATAAATCTTTAAATGTTAACATTATAGTGAAATTAAACTTGTTTTGTAAACAAAAAAAAATGGGCACAAGTCCCTTATGTTCAAATCTTCTTTGAGTTGTGAAAAAATAAAGAAACTAAAAAGTTGTGAGTTAATGTTATGTGCATCCCTTTCATCCCCAGTCAAAGATCTTAAAAGCAGTAAAAATCAAAGATGTGAAATGATGAAAAGCTCAGAAAGAACCATACCAAAGGAGTAAGAATTGTAAATCAAATTAGTAAACTTTATGTTTGTTTTTGTATCTTAACTCTTTTTGTGTTTATCTGTTTCTTCAGTGTATACTTCTAGATGGTAATATTAAGTTAACACATAAGTTTTTTCAAAAAAACTCTATTCAAATGGCCAAAAATTAAATAAGCACTTGTGTTAGTATACAAAGCAGAGAGTCTGTTTTATCAAAATGGCTTTTTTTTTTAACCTTAATCTTATTGTGTTCCAAAACTCCAAAACAATTAATGGCCTTTTGGGGGTTGTTGGGGGTACTAGAAAACCTTCATCACTCTTTTAGCTCAAATATTGTAACCACTGTTTTTGTTATAAAAAATAAATGTTGTGTATGGAAGTGGAAGACCCCCAGTGCCGCTTTGTTCCCGGGCCTGAGGGTGATCAGCCCTGCTGCAGCCCGGGGGGCGACACTGGCTAGTTATGGGCCGTCCGGTGCGCACTCCGGGAACGGCGAGGGTGAGGAGGTTCTCAGGGAGCGGCGTCGGGTTGGGGGCTCCCTGGTCTCCACGGCTCAGTTGTGGGGGGTATCTGGTAAGGACCGCGCGTGAAAGAAAGACGCGAGACCTCTGAGTGCGGGGGAAGAAGCAAAGAGAGAGAGAGAGAGAGCTTTATTGAGGAAGTACAGTGCATAAATACTCTTTAGGCTGGGGGCAGTCCCTCAGCCGATGGTGGAGGCTTATCATTGGGCAGTGGTTAGGGTCAGGGGTTGCTAGGGAAAAGGGGCAGAATTTGGGGGCGGCAAGGGGCGAAGCAAGGTTGTCCAAAAAAGGCAATAACTGGGGCGAGAGCTCTGATTGGTGAGAAGGAACAAGGAAGAGGGAGAGAGGAAAAAGGGGAACGGGGGAGGGGGTTATGTTGCGCAGGCAAGGCCACAGCAAGGCCTGCAGTTTGTAGATACTGCATCTCCACCCTTATTTCTTTTTTAGGCCAACAGATAGGGAGCTGGGCCTGTCTTAGGTCATAGCCGGCTGAGGCACTAGTAGCTCTTACCTGTCTTTGGGCTATCCCAGCAGCAGCTGTGCATGGACGGTAGGGACTGTGCCTGTCTTAGGTCAGAACCATGCAGAAAAAGGGGGCTGGATCTTACCCGTCTTTGGAGACTCTAGCAGCAATGATTGAGCCAGGCGCCATGGCAACAATCGGCTAGGTTCCTGTCTTAGGTTGTCCAGCGGTGCTAGTATAAGGTTCAGTTGCCCGTCATAGGACAACAGCCCAGCAGAGCAACAGCGGCTGGTACCCTGTCTTAGGTTGGCTACCTTTTGTGCCTGGCTAGGTTGCCCGTCATTGGCTCACCAGTTCAGCTGTATCTTGGCCAAATTGTAATAGGTGGAGAGGTTTGTTTGGAAAGGGAGGAGGGACAGGGTAGGGGTCTAGAGGGGTGAGTGATCGGCATGGATTGGGCGATTGAAGGATTGGTTGTTGTAGGAGAGATGTAGATAGTCGACTTCACGGGTTTGGACTCGCTGATAAACGGACGGTCATTGGCTTGTCGAAGACAGAGTTGCGGATCGCCTGTAAAAGTTTTTTAAAGAGGGTAGGGCCTAGAGAGAGAAGGAGCAAAATGAGTATTAAAGGGCCAAGGAAGGGGAGAAGGTAAGGGAGGAGTTTGTCAAATCCCCAGGAGGTCCAGGTGTTGTTGCTAAGGGCTTCATACTCCTTTTTGCGCTTAGCCAGGCCTTCCCTTAGCTGGGCCATATTGTCTTTTATGAGGCCGGAGTGGTTGGCATAGAAGCAACATTCTTCTCCTAACGCGGCACACAGCCCCCCCTGTTTTAGGAAGAGGAGGTTAAGTCCTCTACGATTTTGGAGGACTACTTCCGACAGAGAGTTTAAGGATTTTTCCAGATGAGAGATAGAAGTTTTTATACGGGCAATATTTTCATCCACAGCCATACGCAAGGAGGAAAGAGAGGTTTGTTGTGTGCCGAGAGTAGTAGCTCCGAGGGCGATCCCACCAACACCTAGGAGTGAAGCAAGAGTTATAGCGGTGATGATCTCACGTTTTTGTATATTGACCGGGAGTAGTTGATGCTGGCAAAATGCAAGAAATTGATCGTTAGTGTGGAAATAAATGCGGGGAAGAATGGTAACGAGCACACAGGTTTCTCCACTAGTGTTGAGGGTGGCGACGCTCAGGCACGGTGTTAGACCTGTTGAGGAGCAGAGCCATTTCGTATCGTTGTGGGGGACCAAAAACTTAGTACCTGAATTAGGGGATAAGGTATAGTTGCAGAGAGACTGCATGGAGGAGGTGACGGTGCCATTAATCTTAACCACACAAAGCCCACTACGAGAGACAGACTGTATAGTCAGGCCCCTAGTATGATTCCATTTGCAAGAGGCAGGGCTCTCTTCCGAAGAATCCTTATAGGAGGCATTAACAGCAATCGCCTCGTAGTAGGGCAAAATGGAGGAGAGACACAACCAGCAGTCTTGGGTGAGATTGGGATTGGAGGCATTTAAATGGGTAAAAGAAGCATTGAGGAGAGATAGAAACGGGTTGGCAAGCGAAAGGGGGACGTAGGGTGGTTTAGGCGGAGCGAAGGGAGTGATGGAGGGAGCATGAGTTGCGTTAGATGAGTTAGTATGAGTTGCGTGAGAGGGTGAGGGTGGAGGAGAGGAAACCGGAGGCCTAGAGGATGGGGTTGGGGCCAACCGGTATTGGGCCATGATTTACCCCTGCCCATTCTTTTTTTATAAGCAGGAGTGTGCCAGGGTCAGAGCCGGATACATACAGCCTGATTCCCCAAGTTCGACCCGTGATCCAGGAAGGATCGGTAGGGTTATGAATGGAAAGAGTGAGGTTGGGGTGGGAAGCGTTCAGATCAAGAAAGGTAGCATTAAGTATTTGCCAAAGTGGATTATTGACGGTTGTGTTTGGGGTAGAAGCGGTAAAATTGAGCGTAGCAGGCACTCCAAATTAACAGGTCTAGAAGAGGTGAGTTGGTTATGTATGTCCAATAAGTGTAATTATGATGTGGTATCTTACCTTGACCTAATACTTTACCTATAATTAATTCATTGTAAAACCACCATGTCCATAGTTTAAGTCTTGGCAGCATCTTCAACTCTAGGCTTGATTTTTCTAGAGAGGATCCACTGCTCTTTTCCTGTTTCTGTAATGATAAGAGCAAAACCTTGGCCCCAAAAGTTTACCTCTCCTTTTTTCCCATTTATTGGTTCTTTCATTTTTCCAATATACAGGTTGTCCATATTTTTCATTTTCATTCCTTTTTTTTTTAACATCCTAATGTCTTTTTGCTGCTGTGATATTAGAAATTTGTTGTCTATTAAGAAAATTTAAGGTAAGCAATACTCTAGACAGTCTGTTCCCAGCAGACTCTCCTCCATCTCCCCCTTTTTGTTTTTACAACATTAATTTTAATAAGTGATTACTTTTTTTTTTCTACTATTGCTTGTCCTTCGGGGTTATATGAAATTTTTGTAACATGTTGAATATTCCAGTCACTGCAAAATTTTTTGAAAGATTGACTAAGATAGGCAGGCCCATTATCAGTTTTTAGCTGTGCTGGCAGGCCCATTACAGCAAAACAATGTAATAAATGAGAACGTACATGTAAGGCCTTTTCACCAGCTTGAGCAGTTGCCCAAATAAAATTAAAATATGTATCCACCATCACATGCACATCCTGAAGGCGGCCAAAAGAAGGCACATGTGTGACATCCATTTGCCAAATTTCATTAGGATGTTCTCCATGGGGATTAGTTTCTGGAGAGAAAGTGGGGGCATTTATGGGCCCACAAGTAGTACATTGTCTAACAATCCTCTTACTTTCTTTTACTGTTAAGTGGGGATATTTATGACGTAAGCCAGAAGCATTAGTATGTGTAAGTTTATGATAATCAGAAGTTTTTTTGTATCTTTGTTAGGTAGGAATATCCATTCTATTATGCCATCCTCTTGTCAAAGTATCCCAGTAGGGGAATGGCAAGATGGAAATATTAAAAGAGAAATTGGAAGATTTACAGTTATTCTTGTTAGTTGGCTATTTTGCACTCTTTTTCCAGCCATTTAACTTTTCTTTTGCTTCTGGGCTTAAAATGCGAGGACTATTTAAGTCAGGGTTTCTTGTTAGGGTAAAGCATAAGTTGGAATTTTTAAAGTAGGCCATACCTAATTAATATCACCCAGTAATTTTTGAAAATTATTTAAAGTATATAAATTATCAGTTCGAAACTGGACCTTTTGTGGAGTTATAATATTTCTATTAATAGTATGACCTAAATATTGAAAAAGAACCTGTTTTTGAATTTTTTCTTCTGCTATTTGCAACCTATGTTGAGGAAGAATTTCTTTAGCCAGCTGAAATGATTGTTTCAGCTCTTAAGATTGCTTAGTGGCAAAAAGAATATCATCCATATAATGAATAATCATAACCTTAGGAAATTGTTTTTGTAAAATTTGTAATGGAATGTGAATAAAGGATTGACATAATGTAGGTAGGACTGGTTATCATTCTCTAAGGTAAAACTTTGAACTGATATCATTCAGTAGGAGCTGAATGATTAATAGAAGGAATAGTAAACGCAAATTTTTCTTTATCATTTGGATTAAGAGGAATAGTAAAAACAATCTTTTAAGTCAATAATAATAATAATATGCCAATTTCTGAGTATTTTGCTAATTCCTGAGGAAGGGGCCAGCCTCCCCAGGAAGGAACACAACACTCCCTGGGCAGTACATTTCAAGGTTTATGCATCAGTCCCTGGGAGAGTGGCCAGCTCCTCCAGGGAGGAATACAACACCAGTTGAAATGCACTTTATTTATTTATTTATTTATTTATTTATTTATTTTTTAATTTGTAACAAAACATCTTTGATGCGCTTACTATTTTAGTTTCCATTAATTATTATTATTATTATATATAGCAGAGGTGGAGTAAATCAGACAAACTTAAGTTAAAGCACCTGCCTTTTGATTTTTAGGCAGAGAGGTAGTTTTATAACATATTATATTTTAAAATAATTAAAATTATGATTAATAACAGTATACTTTTGTTTAATATTACACTGAAACATTATTAAATTTTCAGCAATTTTATACACCTTTAAAGCATTTATATGAACCTTTTATTTATACAACTTTAATTGTCATAAAATTAGAAAACTTCTTTTAATTGTACAACACTTTTAAATATTTTATTTAACTTTTATCACATGAACTTAACCACTTTCAGTATTCCACCCCCTTTCAGGGAACAAACCAAACCATTTGTAACAGTGTGAAACAAAAAGCTTTTTTGAGAAAGCTGGTTTAAACATCATGTTCCCCCAAAAGTAACAAAACCTGTCTCTCCAAGGAAACGTCAAGGCCAAAGCACAAGAAGCTACTTTGATAAAACATCTTCCCTCCTGCACACTGATCACCCAGGAGAAAAATTCTGTGCAAACTTCCACCAAAACAGACCAATGACTTGAGAAACCCCGAGAAAGAACAAAACTCCAACCCTGTTTTAATAACTTAGTCATTTTATCTTATGATAAAATTACTTTCTTTTAATAATAAAAGCACATTCTATATACCTTCTTTACTTAAGTTACCACAATGATTTTAGAAACTGTATTTAAGCAAACTTCTGACAACATGCAATTACCATTAACATTAAACAAACTTGTTAGAATAATAGTTTAATTTGAGTATAACTATTTTTATTATTTTAAACTAATATCCATATTTATTAATATAAGTGCTTATTTAATTTTTGGCCATTTGAATAGAGCTCTTATAATAATTTTTATTCATTAAATTAATATTACTATCCGGAGGTATCAAAATATACACTGACACTGAACAACCAGACAAACACAATACAAGTTACAACACGTCAATAGAAACATATATCACTGAATTCACTGCTTTTGAGAATTTTATATTGCGGATAGGGAGTGGCCGGGGCAGAAGTGCCAAGGCCGCTGGGGAGAGAAAGGGGGGGGGGGTGCGACAGGGGGGAGGAAGTGGAAGCAGGAAGTTGGGGGTGGTGACTGAGGGCGGATGGAGGAGGGGCGGAGGGTAAAGGGGGGTAGAGGGGATGTGATGTTGAAGAAGGAGAGGTTCCGATTTTCTGAGGAAGAAGAAGAAGGAAGTGCGCCATCTTGTAGGTTCCACTTTTCGGGCGGGGAAGAAAGGGGAAGTGCGCCATCTTGGACGCTGAAAGAATCGGCGTTAAGGACTTTAGGTGGCAGGCAGGCAGGTGGACTCTCGTTGTGAGACCCGGGGGGGTCTTCCAGGAGGTTATTAACAGCAAGAATAAAAGAGGAGGCGTCTTCTGAGTTATCGGAGCCGGGCTCCGCGGTTGACTCAGAGGGCGGGGTTACAGGCGGAGCGGCGCCGAGCAAGCAGGAGCAGATGGTTATGAGTGTAGGGATAAGGCCAGGAGGGAAGCGCTTGTTCTCATGCTCTATGGCAGAGGTTACCAGATCGATAAGTAGGCGATAGGTATCAGGGTCCCAAAGATTGGCGGTGGGAAGCCAGGGATTGAAAGGGAGAAGAAGATCCCAGAAAACTTGGAGTTGTTTAGAGGAAGCTTTACAATTGTGACACGCTAGAAGGCCCGCTAGAGCTCGAACCTGCGGCGCTTGGTGCTTGGAAAAGGAGGCCCCCATGTCCGGAGGCTAGAAAGGAAACAAGGACAAGGAGGAGAATGAGCAGCAGGAGAGAGAAGATTGTTAGCAGGAACGGGGTCTCAGAGGTGCTAGGGAAGCAGTGGAGCAAGATACGAAGGGCGAAGATAAGAATGATAGGAAGCAAAAGGAAGATAACAAGGTACATATGCTCTCTAGCAGCAGGAGAAAGGAAACAGTCGCGGCCGAAAAGGGGAAATTTACAAGGGACCTCTGTATGCTTACCAGATCCGGAAGACCGGGCGTGATCCTATCCCGCCGGCAGTGCCCCACGTTGGGCGCCAATTGCCGCTTTGTTCCCGGGCCTGAGGGTGATCAGCCCTGCTGCAGCCCGGGGGGCGACACTGGCTAGTTATGGGCCGTCCAGTGCGCACTCCGGGAACGGCGAGGGTGAGGAGGTTCTCAGGGAGCGGCGTCGGGTTGGGGGCTCCCTGGTCTCCACGGCTCAGGTGTGGGGGGTATCTGGTAAGGACCGCGCATGAAAGAAAGACTTGAGACCTCTGAGTGCGGGGGAAGAAGCAAAGAGAGAGAGAGAGAGCTTTATTGAGGAAGTACAGTGCATAAATACTCTTTAGGCTGGGGGCAGTCCCTCAGCCGATGGTGGAGGCTTATCATTGGGCAGTGGTTAGGGTCAGGGGTTGCTAGGGAAAAGGGGCAAAATTTGGGGGCGGCAAGGGGCGAAGCAAGGTTGTCCAAAAAAGGCAATAACTGGGGCGAGAGCTCTGATTGGTGAGAAGGAACAAGGAAGAGGGAGAGAGGAAAAAGGGGAACGGGGGAGGGAGTTATGTTGCGCAGGCAAGGCCACAGCAAGGCCTGCAGTTTGTAGATACTGCACCCCAGCAAGCTGCTTTTTAAAAAGTAAAGAAAAAAGTAGCACAGAATCAAACAGTAAAGGATGGTGGACCCTAATTTACCCTGTAAATTGAAAGTAAAGAGTGCTGATATTTACTTTGGGTGGGGTTTGTGGCAAAGACAATATTCTAAGCAAATATCCCATGGGTTTTAGTACAAATTGTGGAAGGAGACCAAATTATGGTAGAACCCATTGAAGAAGAAACTATGTAAAGCATGCCATGCCCTGTTGCAAGTAGAAAGCTTAACCCAATAGTGTTCAGTCACTCTGAAAACTACCATCCCTATTCAGGGGTGAATTGCAGCTACTAGAAGCTAGATTTTAAAAAATAACTGTTGTGGACAGCCCTCTGTGGGGGAGAAATCTGTGGAAGGACATCTGGGACACCTGTCAGCAATAACAGGTAACTGTCTATCACATTCCTACCTACTCCTCTAACATCCCTCTTGGGAATGTAAAGACAGATACATTTGTGAAAATCTGAAACCATGCCATTGAGACCCGAGAAGCAGTAGAGTGGCTCCATAGGAGAGGCAGATATCATGGCTACCAGAGCCTCTGGCAGCAGTTACTCACCAGCAGCTCATGGACATCACCCATGAGTGCCCATCATGCTCACTCCAACAACTGCAACACTTACCTTACCAGATGGGCCATATTAACCAAAAACAAACTCCAATAGCATGATGTCAAAGAAATTACATCAATTCCCTCTGCAAGGTGTGCTTTCACTGCCATGGATAGTGCCACAAAACTCTTGTAACCAACAAGCTGCTATTCACTACCAAAAAAAGTAAGTGCCCTATACAGGGTGCCAACCCAAATTAACAGTAATCAAGAATCTCCATTTACTGGTCAAAATATTGTTTAAATTTTCCATCTACCTTATAACTCCACTGATACAAGTCTCATAAAATGTAGAAGTGACCTTTTAAAGGAGCAAGTAAAAGGCAATATAAGATCTTTGCAACAAAGGACTAAGAAAATATATCAAACCTTAACATGTTTAAATTCAGCAGCTCAGGTTACAGCTCCTTCTCCAATTAAAATGCTAATATTAAGACCAAACCAAGCATTGAAAATACAAATTACAGGGCCAGGAGACCTACAGCCCAAAAGGGAAAGTATTAATAACCTACTGTAGAGAGGCAAGATGGCATCAGTTTATGTGGGCACTCACCATCTCTCTCAAAGAGGAAGGCTGATTGGGGACAGGATCTTTCCTGAGTGTGCTGTTCTGGGAGCCCATGGAGCAAGAGCCTTTGGGACATCAATCTGGAAGGAGCTGGACAGGGAGGTGGATTGCTCAAGATAAAACTGAGTTTTTCCTGAGCTGGTTGTGTATGCAGACAGCTAAACCCCATCCTCAGGGCAAAGGGCTAGGACAAGCCATGACCTCCACCAGCAAACTGGTGAGAGGGAGCATTCTCTGAGAGTGGAAGGGTTCTAGCAGAGGATGGCAAACATTTTCCTTTCTGTGGGTTTGGCTGCCTGGGCCCCATTGGAGCTTTGGGGAACACACCAGCTGGCTTGAAGTGGCACCAGGCTGAGGGGAGAGGCAAAAATGCTGAAGAAGCCAGATTTACTTAACCACTCTGGGATACAGAAGCTTAGCTTGAGAGAGGGCAGAGTCAGGCAATTTAATAGTTCTGCACTAAGCACTATCAGAATTTCAACTCCCTTAAGGGAACCAGGCAGTGGATAGTGCTCAATAAGTTTCCAAAGCCTATTTAGGGTCCCTGGGAGGAGGGGGTAACCTAAAAGAGGCTTGTAAACCATTTCAGTGAGGTGAACTCAATCACCAAGGTCCCATTTGAATTTCAAAAGAGAAATAAACCTGATCAGGAGAGGGGAGGGGGGATCTGCTCATACAGCCTGCTGAATCCTGCTGCCACAGGAGAGTAAAACTTTCACAGGGGAAAGTGACTAAATAGCTTTCTGAAGAACTAATTGACCCAATTAGTAAGTTAGCTCAGTGAAGGACTTTCTGTCTTGAATATATGAGGTCCCTAGTTTGATTCCTGGCTTCTCTAAGAGTATAGATCCAATGGGATATCTAACACCCAGCTGATAACACAGGGAAAACATAAACATTATTGTTGTACTAACTTCTTTTGGGTCCCTTATTTCTCCCAAAAAAAATTTACTTAAAAAAAATTTAACCTAGTTTACTCACTAAAATCTGCCTCAAAACCTGCAGAGAGAAGCCTGCAGGGTAATTGATTGATTAGCACAGGAATACTGAGAAGCCCCACAAGAGTCGAAGAAGGAACACTGTTTTTCCTTAGCTTTGTTTGACTACTTGCTTGTGTGTTTGCATGGTTTTTCTTTGTTTGTTTGTTGTTTCTTGCCTTTCTTTCCTCTTTCCTACCCACCCTTTTTTTTTAAATTAGGTGCTGCTAGCTTGTTTTTTCTTTGCTGTGCTTTTTCTTCCTTGAGTTCCCATTTTCTGTGTATATTGATTTTGTCTACCAACGCTATCTCTTTTCCTTCCTTCATCTTTCTATCTTCTGCTTTATGTTGTGGTTTCATACATTCCAACTTTTTTCATTAGTCCCAAATTTCACTGGTTTTGATTTCTATCTTGTCCATTCAGTGTTTGTTTTTTTTTAAATTAACTTTTTATTTTCAGCCTTTTTTTACTCTTTCTCTCTCTCCTCATCATTTTGGCCTTTTAAATTATTCTATATATTTTTCTCTATTTGGTTTCCCAGTCCATTGTGGGTACTCCACTTTTTTCCCCCTATTGCTCTACACTACTTACATGAATTAAATATTCATTTTACTAAGTCTTATATGACCCCTCCTCTAACTTATATTATTATTACTATTATACTTTTTCCTTTCTTACTTCTTTTGATTCCTCTGACTCTAATCTTTTTCCTTCAAGGGAACATAGAAAAAAGCAAGGAAATGGAACAAGAAGAACAAAGTGTCAAAGAGAAAACACACACATAGAACCACCAGCTAAATAAAACTTTAAAACAGAGAGACAAGCTAATCAACTAAATAAACTTCCCTTGTCCATAATGGTTCTCTTTTCTCTTGCTGCCTTGAGTATTTTCTCTTTATCTTAAGTATTTTCATCAAGATAAAATGATGACCAGAGGGCAAGAAAATTACAAAACATAGTTAGAAACAGGAAGACAAGGAACAGTCCAATGAACAAACTGAAAACCAGGAAGAGAGGTAGAACAACCATTCAAAGCAGTCCAAACAAATATGGACCAACTAAATGATGTGAAGGAAGAGATTAATGATATTAAGAAGAAACTGGGAGAACATACTGAAGAAATTGGAAACATACATAAAAAGATAACGGATAAGATGGTGATGAATGGCACAATCCAAGAAATAAAAAAAAAAAAAAAAAAAAAAAAAAAAAAACCACTGGAATCACCTAAGAGCAGATTTGAACAGGCAGAAGAAAGAATTAGTTATGTGGAAGACAGTACATGTCAAATCATATAGTATAACAGATAGATAAAAAGATAGAAAAAAATCCAGCAGGCACTTAGGGATTTAACTGACAACACGTAATGCACAAACATAGGTATTATAGGCATCCAAGAAGTAGAAGAGAAGGGAAAGGGAGCAGAAGGAGTGTTGAAGGAAATAACGGCTGAAAACTTCCCAACCATATCGAGGGAGATGGATGTACATGTCCAGGAAGTACAGCACACCACAAATAGTATAAATCCAAGGCCAAATCCAAGACATATACGTGTCAAATTATCCAATGGTCAAGACAAAGAGAAAATACTCAAGGCAGCAAGAGAAAAGAGAACCATTACATACAAGGGAAGCACAATAAGATTAAATGCTGATTTCTCATCTGAAACCATGGAGGCAAGAGGACAGTGGTATGACATAGTCAAGGTACTCAAAGAAAAAAAAAATTGAGCCACGAATTCTCTATCCAGCAAAACTGGAATTCAAAACTGATGGGGAGTTCAAAATATTCACAGATAAACAGAAATTAAGGGAGTATGCCAATAATAAACCCCAACATCAAGAAACACTAAAGGATGATCTACAGGTTGAAAGGAAAAAACAGGAGAGAGTGAGTTGGAGGAGAGTGTAAGAACAACTAAAAAGACAAAAAGAGAAATTAAAACAATATATGACATACATAAACCAAAAGAAAATATGGCTGATGTGAGAAATTCCCTGAGAGTAATAACACTGAATGTTAATGGATTATACTCACCAGTCAAGAGACACAGATTGGCAGAATGGATAAGGAAATATGACCCATCTATATATTGTCTACAAGAAACCCACCTTAGACCAAGGGATTCAAAGAGGCTGAAAGTGAGTGGCTGGAAATCAATTTTACAAGCAAACAACCATAAAAGGACAGGAGTAGCTATACTATTATCAGACAAAATAGAATTTAAATGCAAAACTACTGTACAAGACAAAGATGGACACTATATATTAGTAAAATGGGTAATATTTCAAGAAGAAAGAACAATCACAAATATTTAGGCACCTAATCAGGGCACCTCAAAATACATGAAGCAAACACTGGAAAAAATAAGTGGAGAAATAAATGTCTCTACAATTATATTGGGGGACTTTAATACACCATTATCATCATTAGACAGAACATCTAGACAGAGGATCAATAAAGAAAAAAGGCTCTGAATAATACATTAGAGGACCTGGACCTAATAGACATATACAGAATGCTACATGCAAATACAGTGGGATATACATTCTCCTCAAGGGCACATGGATCATACTCCAAGATAGACAACATGCTAGGTCACAGAACAACTCTCAATGAATTCAGAAAGATTGAGATTATACAAAGTAATTTCTTTGACCACAATGGAATGAAATTGGAAATGACTAAGTGCCAGAGACTCAGATTGGGCAAAAAGATATGGAAGTTAAACAACACACTCTTAGAAAAACAGTGGATCAAGGAGAAAATCTCAAAAGAAATCAGTAACTACCTTGAAATGAATGAAAATGACAACACAACACATTAAAAACCGATTGGGATGCAGCAAAAGCTGTACTGAGAGGAAAATTCATAGCCATAGATGCATATATAGAAAAAGAAGAAAGAGCTAAAATTGAATACCTAACTGTACACCTGGAGGTACTGGAAAAAAAAACAAAAACTAACCACAAAGGAAGTAGAAAGAAGGAAATATCAAAGATTGGAAAATTTATTTGGAAGTGTAAGAGGCCCCAATCACCAAAGACATATTGAAAAAGAAAAATGAAGTTGGAGGTATCACACTACCTGACTTTAAGACACATTACAAAGCTTATGTGGTCTAAACTGCATGGTATTGGTACAAGGATATACATACTGACCAAGGGAACCAAATTGAGAATTCTGATATAAATCCTCACATATACAGTCATCTGCTATTTGACAAGGCCACCAATCCCACTCAGTTTGGAGAGAATAGCCTCTTCAACTAGTGGTGTTTGGAGAACTGGATATCCATATCCAACAGAATGAGAGAGGAAAACCATCTCACACCTTATACAAAAATTAACTCTAGATGGATCAAAGATCAAAATATAAGAGTCAAGACCATAAAGAGCTTGGAAGATAATGTAGGGAAGCATCTACCTGACCTTGTAATAGGAAATGGTTTCATGAACTTCATACCCAAAGTATGAGCAGTAAAAGAAAAAATAGATAATAGAGATCTCTTCAAAATTAAAAACTTTTGCACCTCAAAGGACATTATCAAGAAAACTAAAAGGCAGCCAAGACAGTGGGTGAAAATATTTGGCAACCATATATCTGATAGGAGCCTAATATCCTGCATATATAAAGAAATCCTACACCTCAAAAATAAAAAGACAAACAACCCATTTAGAAAATATGCAAGTGATCTGAAAAGACACTTCTACAAGGAAGAAATACAAATGCCTAAAAAACACATGGAAAAATGCTCAACATTGCTAGCTATTAGGGAATTGCAAATCAAAACTACAATGAGATACCATCTTACACCCATTAGAATGGTGGCTATTAAAAAAGCAGCAGACTATGTGTTGGTGGGGATGTGGAGGAATGGGAACCCTCATCCAATACTGTGGGATTGTGGTATGATCCAGCCATTGTGGAGGACAGTTTGGCAGTTCCTCAAAAAACTAAATATATGTCTTCCATATGATCCAGGGATTCCACTGCTGGGTATATACTCAGAAGAAGTGAAAGCAAAGATACAAACAGATATATGCACACCAATGCTCATAGTGGCATTGTTCACTATTGCCTAAAGTTGGAATCAACCCAGGTGCTCATCAACAGATGAATGGATAAACAAAATGTGGTACATACATACAGTGGAATGTTACTCAGGTGTAAGAAGGATTAAAGTGGTAACACACAGGATAATTTGGATGAATCTTGAAGATCTTATGTTGAGTGAAGCAAGCCATGCATTGAAGGAAGTATAGTACATGACCTCACTTACATGAGTTAAGGAAATTGAACAGTTTCAGAGAGCTATTGTCTGAAAGGTTTACAAGAAAGAGAAAGAGAAGAGAATATTGTGAGCCTTCACCCATATGGATGTAATCTATGGTGAAGTGATAGAGTACAGTTGTGTATTGAAGGACAGGTGGGTAGTAATATTATTGGGTTTGCTGATGCAGGGTTGACAGGTGTGTATTCTGGGAAGGTTGGGTTAGAATATCCAGGTGTGATGGTTAGGCTAATGTGTCAACTCAGCCAGGCAATTGTGTCCAGGTGTTTGGTCCAGCAAACACAGGGCTAATTGTAATACAAAAACATTTCTGGACTTTGATCACCAGTGAGTTTACTGCATGGATGGTTGATTACATCTGCATCAATCACGGAGATTCCATCAGCAATGGGTGATGCTTTTAACCAATCAGTTGAATGCCTTAAAAGGGGAAGTGATTTCAGCATTCAGAGAGAATTTCCCCATGCATCCTTGGACAGCCAACTTCTCCCAGAAACTCATCAAGGACCATTCATTGGACTTTCATCAGAACCCCTGGTTTGCAGCCTGCCTGAGGAACCTGGACTTGTGCATCCCCATGGTCTCATGAGAGACCCTTATAAAATCTCATATTATTGACAGATATCTCCTGTTGATTCTGTTTCCTGAGAGAACCCTGACTAAGAAACCAGGATACTGAGGGGAGAGATGGGAGAGAGACCAGGTGAACACTTGGGATTTCTGGGTGTGAGGTTAAGAGTACAGAGGTGGGAATGCTCTCATGGCAATATGACAAGGAAGTGTCACTGATTTAGGGTGTTGGTTGGGGGTCATTCACAACAGGGTGCACCTGGAGAAGGTTACTAAGGAGTGTGTGAGTGTTCATCTTGTCATAATTTGTTGTATCAGTGGGTGGAGACCCACATAATGAGCAGGAAGGAGATGGACTCCCATTTTTGGAAGGACTGATTCTTTGAGAAATAGATAGGCAGGGGTCTCTCAAGAACAAGGGTGGTTCCTAATAGGGGAGGAGAAACCAGTGTGTCAAGACCTCTTGTTGCATGTAACTATGAATCTTGTCAACCAATGAGTCAAGCCAGGTGATCATCATGGGCCTTGGGGGAATGGGGTGGAAGGAGAAGAATAGACCAAACAGGGGGTATTTTGTGGTCAGTGGAAATGTTTTTCATTACCTTACAGTGATGGACACAGAACATGGTATATATCATCAAAATTTGTAAAAGTGTACATTCTACAATGTAAACCATACTGTAAAACATTGACAATGTTTTATAGCTATGTTTCGCTATATGTATATCAGTTATAACAATGCTACCATCCACATACAAAAAGGTTTTAATATGGGGTGAGGAAAGGGGGAGGAGAATGGGTATATGAGAGTCTCTTGTATTCTGTGTGTGACTTTGCTGTGATTGAAAACTTCTTTGAAAATTAAAAGAAAAATAGTGAGACACTGGGGAGTGAGAGGGGGAAGGTGCCACGGCACAGACTGGACACCAGATATTTCAGTAATAAAATGCAAAATGTCAAAAAAATTATTTTTTTCATGTTTTGAATACCCCAATCTTTTAATTTAAATTAATTTTTAGTTTTTTTTCATTTTCAGGTATTTTATCTCTTACATTTAAACTACTCATTATTATTTCATTTTCCTATTAATTGTATTTGGCTATTGTATTGGCTTCATCTTTAAAAAAGCTTTGGATCACAGAAGGGTTACAACTGGGGTGGGAGAGGATCATTGGTGGGGGCTGTTATGGATGAGGGATGCATGGGAGGAAGTTCACCTGAACATACAAACAAGGTATATAAAATCGTTCATATGTTCACAGGGCATTGTCACAGTGGGTGGAGAATCACTCACTAAGTGAGAGAATACTGAATTCCCATTCTGGAGAGCTCTGCCACATTCTCCAAGGGAGCAGCAACAGTCCCCCAAGTGCAGGGGCAGTGTCTGTCAAAGGAGGATGATCCACTGATGGGTTCTTGTTATTGATGACTAGCCTTATGAGTCTTTGCTCTTGAAATTGAAACTTAGCCTATTGTTATGGGGTGCCTAAGGGTTGCCTCATGAGACCCTCCTTGTTGCTAAAATGTGGCCCCTCTCTAAGCCAAACTCAGCATATGAGTGAATAACCTTCCTCCCAGCATGGGACATTACTCCTGGGTTAAGCCTGTCTGGCACCGAGGGATTACTACCAAGTGCCAACTGGCAATATGACTGGAAAAACACCTTGAATAAAAGGTGGGAAAGGTAAAGACAAATGAATTAATATGGCTAAGAGACTTCAAAGTGTGTAGGGAGGTCATCCCAGAGGTAATGCTTATTCACATCTTAGTACAACCTCATAGGCTTCCAAAGTGGATGTCACCCCAAATAGAGGGGCTCCTGAGGACTCTGGAGACACCCTGGTGCTATGTCAGGGCAGATAGCTCCAGAGTTTATAACCTTATCAGTGGGCCCTACTTTGGATCTGTGCTCCTGAGAGTGACAGAGTTGGACTCAAATATGTCTCCCTGCACATGGTTCATCTATCCCTTCTATTCAAACCTGTACATGGTGTTGGAGTTGTAAGTGTACATCCAGAGACTGGAGAATTTGGGCTGCCCATGGGCCAGCTGGGCCCAATATCTCAGTGTAGCTGCAACTCCTACTCTGAAGCTCAATGAATTCACCCAGGACACCTGGCAGTGAGATGATGATGGACAACAGCCATCCCAAGGAATGGAGAGAGCCTGCAGCTGCAGGCAGGATAATTCCATTCATCTTATCCATGTGATATAAGCCCCTTCTCAATTGGAGGTGGAGTGTAACATCACCATCCCAGACTCATCAGGATTGGGGGAAGAGCTATGGACTGGAGTGGACTTACTGGTATTCTGTTACAGACATATTGTGATTCAAGCAATGGAAGAAATTACAACATTAATGTGGAGCCAGTGGCCACTGGACACTGTGGGGGCAGGAAGAGGTAAATGCAGTTGTAATACAGGGGCTTTACTGGAACTTGGGAATTGTCCTAAGTGACATTGCAATGACAGATATAGGTCATTTTATATCATCATATAACATGCAGAACTGTGTGGGAGAGAGTGTGTACTACAATGTGAACTATGGTTCATGCTTAATGGCAAAGCCCCAGGATGTGTATATACATTGCAGGTGATGTGCCACTCTAATGAAGGATGTTTATGTGGAAGGTTGTGGGAGGTGGAGCATATGGGAATCCCTAAAATTTTTGTGTAACATTTATGTAATCTATCTTTAAAAAAATTTTTTTAAAGTATTAATAAAAAAAATCTAGGTTTGCCTATGCCTCAAACCATACAAACTGGGAAAGTAAGGTCACTTGGCTATGGTGCTGGCCAATGCAGCCTTGCTGGTTAGGAATCATAAACCCATGGGAAATAGTCACCCAAAATGTTGTAAGACCAGTTTATACAAAAATGATAGTAAAAATCTTTATTAATATTCTGAAATCTCTGATTTCTGCCGGGGCTCTCTGTGTGTCTTTGTAAACTCTTCTTATGCCTAAACCATTTTTTAATATCACTGAAGGAAACTAAAAATTTCAAAAGGAGAAAATGTATGGTATTAAAACCCTCCTCATCAACTCCTCTTAACCAGCATAATCTGCCCCTTTTGTTCCCCATAAACATCCTAAAGATCAACTTAAACCAAAATGGGAAGGGTCCTACACAGTATTATTACCTCTCATTCTTAAATTAAAGATACTCAAGCCCTAGGTTCATTGTACTAGAGTAAAAAACCTTACTACTTGTCAGATCCAGTAAATAAAGGAGGTCTTGAGCCAGGGACCACACCTGAGCATAAAGAGAAATATAAAGTGGGGCCATTTGAGGACCTGCATTTCCTTTTCCAAAAGAAAAAAACTCCATCAGATACTTATTCTGTTCTTTCTCTTACAGAATCTACCAATAACTAGGCCTCAGGGAATATACTAATTGTCCTTCACACCTATTTTGCAAATCATCCAAAACCTCTACAATAGAATCAGGTGTTGACACTGTGTAAATTTACACAATCAATATCAGGTAATACCCAGACCAACTGTACTGTGGAATGCTTCAGTTAATCTGCACCTTGAAAGCAGTGGCCAGAAGAATCTACTTAAATAAAATTCAACAAACTTTTGTAAAACCAAACCCCAAATCATATAACACCACAAATAATCAAAGAAAGCAATCCAATTAGTCCCTTTGTTTACCTTCTCAGGGATCACAGCATCTCCTGAAATTGCAGCCGCATCCTTATACTTAGCCACCTATCTCTCCAAAGAAGTGAGAGGACTGAGAAACTAAAAAACAAGGCCAATAACCTCCTAATGTGGGGAAATGATTTCTCCTGCTAAAAACCCACCCAGTTTCACCAAGTGGCTGCTCCCCTTTGTTAATTATTATCTTAAATCTTTTGGCAGTTGCACCCATACCCATATCACACATGCAACACTTTATTCAAAAGCAATTGAAAACTGTAACAGACAGACTTTCCCTCCTCAGACCACCCTCTTACAATAGTTTCTCAAGAGAGCAATGCCTATAGTGTCAGCAGGAAATAGCTACAGAAGACCTCAGATTCATCCCTTTCCCCTGCAATAAGATTATTGCAGAAAACTAGAAGGAGGGAATTGATGGATGTAGGATGACTAAATACTAGAAAGTAACTTGTTTCTCTCCTCCTTGCTAGGGTACAAAGGAATTATATGTAAATTAGAAGGTACTGAGATGTAACCCTCTCTTGGTGCTAAATTCCTTTTGTCATCAGGAACATCCTGTTGAAGGAATGAAGTATAAAAATCAGCTTCAACTTGTTGGCTGGACCTGTGCTGAAGAAGCCCCTGGCTGTCCTCACTTTAACTTGCTTAATTAACAAAGTAAAATTCCCATCCTGGGTTGGAGTTAGCCACTGCTTTTTTGATCATGTAATGTATGTGTAAGTGTGATTTCCTGAACATATTAATCATACAATTATATAACTAGTGATGTATATTCATCCATATGCATATAAGCTAATGCATAATCAAACAAAAGCTAAGTAGTAATTTAGGCATTTAAGCAAGAATAAAACCACAACACAGGGAGTCAGGTCAGAATAATTTTAGTCCAACCTTGGCTCCTGCCTGCAGACATAATAAATGTAAGTTCTGTGTTAAATGTTTTTTTCTCTACATCTCTGGTTATCCCCAAAGGCCCTGCTTTGGGGCCTAACAGTGTCATATTTCCTTAGCAGTGTGTGGCATTAGTGAAAGGAATCCAAGAGGCTTGGGATTGAGAAGAGACCTGAATGACAAAACTCATCTTGAACCCACATATCCTACTAAACCAGCAGAGTGGCTCTTCCTTCACAGGTCCAGAATTTCCTGCAGCACAAGAACCCTCCACCAACATGGGCATACAGACCAAATACTTACAGGCCTGAGCTCAGTGTTAAGATGCACATGAACCAGAATCTGTTGTATAAATGAGTCATTCCAGCAAACCAGAACAGTCCAACACATGAGTCTTGATTACCTGCCCCCTGCCACAATTGCTCCTCTTCCTTCCTGCCTGCTTAGTCTCTCACACAAGCACACATAGGTATTTTTTTAAATTTATTTATTTTTTACACATAGGTATTTTTAAAGATTTATTTATTTCTCCCCACCCCCTTGTTTGCACTTGCTGTGTGCTGTCTTTAGGAAGCACAGGGAACTGAACCCAGGGTCTCTGATGTAGGAGTGAGGCACCTAATCACTTGAGCCACCTCTGTTCCCTGCTTTGTTTTGTCTCTCATTATGTTTTTTCTTCTTGTGTCTCTTGTTGCATCATCTTGTTGCATCAGCTTGCTGCACCTGCCCATCACATCATCTTGCTGTCTTGCTCATTTTCCTTTTTTGTTTTTTCTTTCTTTCTCATTTTCTTTAGAAGTCACCAGGAGCCTCCTCTCTATGCTTTACTGTGTCTCTCATTATGTTTTCCTTTTGTCTCTTGTTGTGTCACCTTGTTGTGTCAGTTTGCCATTCCTGCACCTTGTGCCAGCTCCTTCTTTAGGAGGCACCAGGAACTGAACCACAGACCTTCCATGTGGTAGGTGGGAGCTCAGTTGCCTGAGCCACATCCACTTCCCCACACATAGGTTTTTTTAAGGCAGCCTCCTCAGGGACCTGAACCCAATTCATATATCACCCAGGGCAATACTGGTTCTCTGGGATGTGCTGCTTGGTATCATCCTGCCCTTTATAAATCCATAAGTCACCCAGCAGGCCCTATTCTAGAGAAACCCTGGCAGATACTCATGGATTTGCATCTCACACTCTGGCCTTGTATGCACAAAGCTCAAATTATGCAGAATCTACATGGGAGACAGTCTCTTTGCCTATCAGGAGATTGCAGTCCTTCTTAGAGTATCATTTGCCCAGATTTCCTCTACAGTAACCTCACAGGAAGGCAACCATCTGCTTCAACCATGTCCTACATCACACCTAAATCCTCAACCTGAAACTGTTGCATAGACTATGGTATTTGGGAAGCACCCCTACATGCACATGTGCACCCAGTTGGTGCCTCCTCCCTCCTCTCACCTGCTGTTGATTTTCCCTAGAAATAAACCTGCAATTCCAAACCTGAATCCACCACCTGGTGGTCTTCAGGCTCCACTAGAGCAGAACTTTACCTTTCCCATCGGGACTAGTTGTCCAGGTTCCCTCCTCTTGCTGTAACACCCAAGAAGGCAAACTGAATGGGAACCTACACAGAACCTGCACTAAGGACCTGGCTTCCTCTGATAAGATGTCCAAGGCAGTGCAGTGCCCTCTCACCCATCACCTGCAGAAAGAGGATCTCAGCTCACACCCTTAACTGGAAATGGGGACATATTCATCATTGCTAGACAAGATTTAGCCTGTGACTCACCTTTAGGACAGAATGCTTACAATACCCAACCTCAGCTCCTTCCCACACCTGGGGAATCAGGAGTGTGGGAAACACATGGGAGAGGTGAAAATTTTTAAAAAAATTAAAAGGGGATGACTTAGGTTGGGTAAAGAGCAGCCCAGATGGACAACAACTGCCCAGAATGTCAAAGTCCCTGCTTGGAACCTGGGATAAAGAAGGGGTGACATGGACCTGGATGACAAAGAAGAGAAAAGACAATACAACTTTCTTAATAAATAGCCCTACCCCACTGTATTAGTCAGCCAAAGGGGTGGTAATGTTAAATACCAGAAATGGGTTGGTCTTTATAAAGGGCATTTATTTGGGGTAGAAGTCCACAGTTACCAGGCCATAAAGTGTAATTTTCTTCACTCACCAAAGCCCATTGTCATGTGTTGGAGCAGGACAGCTGCCGATGTTTGCCAGGGTTCAGGCTTCTTGGATTCCTCTCTTCCTGGGGTTTTGTTTCTCTCTGGAGCTTAGCACCTCTGTTTCCACCACAAGGTCAGCTGTAGACTGTTGAGTGAATGGCTTACTTCTCTTCTCCTCCAACATCAAAATTGCAACATCAAAACTGCTACTCAAAACTGCTGCAACTCTGTTCTTTGGGTTGTCTTTTATATTTTATTTCCCACCCACCAAGTGGTGGGGCTCAACACCCTACTGATGTGACCCAGTCAATGACCTAATCATAACTTAATCATGCCCAGATGAACAGATCAGTTTACAAGCATAATCCAATATATATTTTTGGAATTCATAATTACATCAAATTGCCCAATGGCTACACTCCACCCTCTGAATTCCAAAAATACCTTACAACATTTAAAAAACCTTAAAACACTAACAATGCAAGTACAAAATCATAACATAATCAGTTTAAAGAAATACAGTTTATCTTCAGGCAAAATCCCATCTGCTATAGACCTCTGAAACTTACAAAACCATTTAACTGCTTCAAATACACAAATGGAAAGACAAAAGATAAACATTTTCATTATCATAGGAGAAATTGGTATGTTAAACATGAGTCATGGATCCTCTACAGTTCAGTAAACCGCAGGGCATCCTCCATTCGATTTCAAAGTCTGAGAGTCATTCTTAAGATGATGGTTTCTTCTCCTTGGGGCCACATGGGAACCCACCCTTTCCACAGGCTTTCCAAATGGCCACCTTCTTGGTTCCACCCTAATCAAGCATCTGGGTGTCAACCAAGCTCCAGACACCACCCTCTGAGGGTGTTTGGGTGATTGCCACACCTTACCCAATCTTTGGGTTTGAGTCTTAGCTCCCCTAGTACAGTGAGTGAAGACAAAATTCCCCCTAAACTTTGGCATACTGGTTCAACCCTCTCAGAGCAATGAGTTGACCACCTGGACTTCCCTAACCTTTGGCATACAGGTTCAACCCTCTCAGAGCAATTGGTTGACTACCTTTCTTTCTCTAATCCATGGGGGACAGGAGCACCCCTCTCAGACCTATGGGGTGCTGACCTTAACCACCCTAATCATTTAGGAATGTGCTCCACCGTCCCTGTACCCTTGGGCAGCAAAACTGTTCCTGAACATTGGGTGGGAATATCCACCCTCTTCAATTGATGGGGCAAACTCACCCTCTCTGTACACATGGGTGGGGCTCCTCTCTTGGCCCAAGGAGATATCTTAATGCCAGATCTCTGCTTCCACAGTTTTCTTCTTAAAGCTGTTTCCTCTTCCATCTCTCCTTTCCATGTCCTTTTTAGTCCAAGTGAACAGTGGTTTTGTTCATACAATGCTCACAAAAACTTTGTTGGTTTAGCAGACAGGAAGCAGTGGTCCAAGCCATCAGACAGTAAGACTTTCCACAAGTCTTTCCTAGATAACTGCATCTTCAATTCTGATTTACAAGTTCCAAGTTTAGTAAAGTCTTCAAATGGACATTTTCATCTGGGAATTTGATTTCCAGAAACTTGGAAGTTCTGGAATTAGTTTGATTTTCTTTGTGCCCAAAAGTTCAGTCCTTAGTGTATTTTGCTCATCTAGTATTTTGTTATAAGCTGCAAGGAGAAGCCAAGGTACATTCTCCAAGTTTACCTTGGAAAGTTCTTTTGCTAAATGCTCTGGTTCACCATTTTCAAATTCTGTCTTCCATATAACACCAGGAGTTGATCTTGCTAAATTCTCTGTAATTTTAAAACATCAATTGCCTTTCTTCTGGTTTCCAATAGTAGTTTCAACATTTACTTCTAAGGCACCATATAAAGTCTCTTTAGCATCCATATTGCTATCAACTATTTCTTCAAAGTGATCTAGGTCTTTTCCATCAAGCATTTTACAATTCCTCCAAAAAATACCCCTTACCCATTTATAAAACTGTTCCAATATTTTGGTAATCGCAAAAGCACTTCCCCACTCCTTGGTGCCAAATTCTGTATTAGTCAGCCAAAGGGGTGCCAATGTAAAATACCAGAAATGGGTTGGTCTTTATAAAGGGCATTTATTTGGGGTAGAATTCCACAGTTACCAGGCCATAAAGTGTAAGTTTCTTCTCTCACCAAAGTTCATTACAAAGTGTTGGAGCAAGACAGCTGCTGATGTTTGCCAGGGTTCAGGCTTCTTGGGTTCCTCATCTTCTGGGGTTTTGTGTCTCTCTGGAGCTTAGCTCCTCTGGTTCCACCACAAAGTCAGCTGTAGACTATTGGGTGAATGGCTTGCTTCTCTTCTTCTCCAACATCAAAACTGCAACATCAAAACTGCTACTCAAAACTGATGAAACTCAGTTCTTTGTGATGCCTTTTATATTTTATTCCCCACCCACCAAGGGTTGGGGCTCAATACCCTACTGATGTGGCCCAGTCAATGTCCTAATAATAACTTAATCATGACCAGATGAACAGATCAGTTTACAAGCATAATCCAATATATATTTTTGAAATTCATAATTACATCAAATTGCCCAATGATTACATCCACCAATTGTCTTAAAGTACAGGTATTGACCAAAACCCAGGGTAGCCCCTTTCACAAGGATCAGAGGAAATGGTTAGTCATAAATGTCCAGGATTGCTGAAAGAATGATGGGAATTCATAACATAAGGACAAATTATCCTCCATTTCTAAAAAAAGAAGAGGATAGTGTATTTTACATATATAGAAGAGGAGAAGTAGGACCCTAGAAGGATACCTCCACTTCTGCCACATGATCTCTGCAGGTTGGTACTGAAAGACTTGATCCTTGCATGGGCTTCTCTTGTGCCTATTAGAGGTAAATGACAGGAGCACAGAAAATGTGCCTTGATCACTGGCATATTTCCAGGGGGGCACATAGGAGCTTAGGAAGCAATTGATAAACATTAATTAAATGATTGACAGAAAATAATGAGGGAGAAAGTATTATCCCCTGTATAGAGATGAAGAATACAAGCTAAGGGATTTAAGTAATCATTCCAAGGTAAAGGAGAAAATAATGTAATTCAAAGGAATTCTCAGTGTGTCCCTGGAGTCAGCATTTTTATTCTGCCAGTCTGTTTAAGGGATAAGTTCCCTTGCTTAGGTCAGAATGACAATGTTGGAGTTCAGAAGGGTAGAAGAGGACACTCTTTCTGAGCTATCACACCCCAGCTGTGGTCATGAAGTATACACACAACTTGCTCTGGCCAGCAGCACCCATGTCGGTATTCACTAGTCTGACAATCACTGGGGCCATGTTATTCATGATATATGGCCAGATCTTGCTGTGGGGATGAAGAGATAACCTGAGAGGGACATTGTTTGGAATTTGAGAGATCAAAATTGACTTCATGAAGCCAAAGACCCTTATCAGGTGGAACCCCAAGTTTCACCAGATCCTGCCAGTGACCTGAGGCTGTGTGAGGGAGTCCTGGAGGGTGATTAGTACAGAATCTTCAGTACAAACAAGCATCAACACCACCATGAGATTAAACCAGCTTTTACAGGGACTAGGCTCTGCCTTGATGCAGGGTGAGGAGATGACAAGATCCATTAGTAGTGGAAGATGAGGGCCCACCAAAATATCCAGAGCCATGACTAATACCACACTGCCCTCTAAATTGGGTTCCTGGAGTAGAGGCTTCTTGTCCATCCTCATATGCCACAGTTGCCTGAGCTGAGACATCTCACCCAGGGTCATCTGCTCTACCAAGGCAGGGCCATTCTCTTTCCTTTCTACTTAGTCTTAGCCTGAGTATCTCCTTCCTAGAGCTCTCTGGGGCAGCAATCTGGGTGTATTGGAGGACTTCTCACCAGAAACAGGGAATCCTGGAGACACTTGGAAATGCCATGTGTGGGGTGGACTCTGGTCAACAGGGGGATTTACTCTTGAAAATATCTCATAGAAAGTGGGGTGGGTTATCCTGGTTTTCTTCTCATATCACAGAAGGCATCTCCTTCACAGTTACTCAGATGGGATAGGTACCAATTTCCTGGTAAAATAATGACATATACTCCAGTAGGTCTAAAAACCCAAACAATTAGTCATGGTGCCTACCAACCAGGAAATTTCAAGCACAAATGGATAAAGTATGAATTCAGCACTATGTGTGCAGTGCAGGGAGTGTGTTCACAGAGGACTGACCATTCATTCTACCCAGTTACCTTTTTGAGCTGATACCACTCTATAAAGAACCATTCATGAAAAAAAGTGTTCTTTGGATTCACATTGCTTATTTATTAAGAGCAAAATATTAGTTTCCAATATCCCTGGATCAGAAAACTCTAAATGAGTATGTTAAATTGTTTGTTATTTTATGTTACAAACTAGGTGGGAAAGTGTTGTAAACTGTATCAAGTAGATGGAAACTCAAGTTTATGTAGGGGAGGCTTAGGAAAGGCAAACCAGGAAATTCCCCAGAGATTGTGAGGAAGGAAGCTCGGGCCCCTCTTCCTGGCCAAGCCCCTCCCATCTCCACACTTTTCCCAGACCTTCTCAGGTCTTGCCACCTCCTTTTGATCCTCATTCTTAGAAGACCTTGTAGGAGAACAGCACATTGGGCAGATGCTTGCTCCACCTACCCTGGAGAGGTGCTTATAATTTTCTGAAATCCAGAAGGAGAGAAAGAGGAGGAACAAAGCTAACATGTTTGGAGACATTCATTTTGCATTTCTCATTAAAACGTGTGTTTTCACAGTCCCCCTATCTAGGAATACATCTTCCATTCCTGTAGGTCCAGTAGTTGCACCACATGTTATAAAATGTAATTATAAACACAAACAAACAAAAAACTCTTTGAAACACCACCCCATCTTTCCAATCAATTGATGTTTAGCTGCTATTCTATAGGAGTATTTTTTAAATCAATGATAAGGAACCAGAAGAAGAGGTATGATGGCAGGGCCTTGCATCGATACCCTCATGTTAATGGGACACATAGTACCCAACTCCCTGGTATTATGAGGATTAACATCCACAATGCATGGGGCATTCCCAGCATAGTGATGTGCACACAGTGCAGCCTATCATATGTGGGATCAAATAGTAGAAGCTCAGTAAATATTATTTCATAAATCCAGGCTTGCTCAGACATATTTGTCTTTTGTAGCCTCACATAAACTTTAAAGGTGCAGCAGAGAATGTTATTTTTTCAAAGCAGTGATGAGTGGTCTTCAGGGGAAACAACAGTGTTTGTACTGAAAGAGATTGTTGGATATAAGGGATTCAGGTGTGCTGTCCTTGAATTCTTTAGCTTAGTGATATCCATAAGTGCTTCGAGAAAAGCAGCATCAGCATCAGCAGGGAACTTGCTAAGATGCAAATCCATGGCAACCCCAAAACTTTAGAACAGGAGTTCTTAACCTTTATTTTTCCATGAACCCCTTTTGCCAGTCAGGTGAAAACCATGGACTGCTTACTAAGTCCACACTATACTATGTATTATTTAATAACTATATCAAACACACACCAGCATGTACACACAAGAATAATGGTTTTTTTTTTTTTTTTTTTGAATTTCATTTCAAGCTCATGGACTCCTTGTTGAGAACCCCTGCTTTAGAATAATAATTTCTTAGAGTAGGGCTCAGAGAAGCATTTCATAGCTAAGTGGTTTCCAACCCTGTCTTTACATTAGAGTCACATGCTGATTTTTAGGAAATACCATCACATAGGTCTCTCCTCCACAGATTCTGTCTAGTGGTCTGAGGGAAACCAAGCATCAATATTGTTTAAATTAAGGGCTCTCCAGATTATTCTAAGGTGAGCCCAATGGAAGCACGGGAGATCATAAATGCATTTCAGGAATTTGAGTCCATGCTCTAATCTGTGGAGTGCTACATGAAATGCCATGTATAAGAACTTGAAAACCTTTATTTCTCTACCCTAAGTTTCCTGCTGAAAGAGTTTGTTTTCAACCACCTTTTAAGCATTTTATTTTGAGGTAATTTTAAAATTGCATGAGAGTTGCAAAAGTAATACCAAACCCATACAAAGAGCTGCAACATACCATCTTCCAGATAGATTCACCAATTTTAACATTTTGGCACATTTTTTATATCATTCTATCTACATATCCATCTGTGTTACTATCTATCTATCTATCTATCTATCTATCTATCTATCTATCTACCTACCTACCTATCATCTATCTATCTCTACTATCTACCTATCTATTCATTTATCTATCATTTGTCTAGTTTTCCATATATTTTCTGAAT
Source organism: Tolypeutes matacus (assembly GCA_026826555.1). Taxonomy (NCBI): domain Eukaryota; kingdom Metazoa; phylum Chordata; class Mammalia; order Cingulata; family Chlamyphoridae; genus Tolypeutes; species Tolypeutes matacus. The sequence goes on along the minus strand of JAKSZT010041706.1, from coordinate 111,444 downwards.
ATTTGAGAGTAGGCTGTATATATCATATGACTTGAATACATAATACTTCCATGTACATTTCCTAAGAAGGATGTTTATTTATGTAGCCACCTTAATTAAAGATATTATGTTGAAGAAATTTAACATTGATATAAAGCTTACAATCTGTATTCCAATTTTTTCATCTGTCCCAATAATGTCCTTTTTAATTTTTCTCCTCCATATTAAATCCAGTACAGGGTACATATTGCATTTCACTGCCATTACCTTATCAATTACTTTTTACTTTTTTGTAATTGGAGAAACATATTTGCAACAAACTTTATCTCAATCACTACCAAGCATATCATTAAGTCTGATTAACCACATTCACATTGTTGTGTGTCACCATCACCATCTTCTATTACCAGAAATTTCCCAAAACCTCAGATATCTACATCCATCATGCATTAATGTCCCAATCTCCCTGCCAATTTCCTGGTAACTTTATACTCTATATTATTTCTCTATGAGTTTCCTTATTCTAGCTATTGCATGTAAGTGTAATCACACAATATCTGTCCTTTTGTGTCTGACTTATTTCACTCAACACAATGTCTTTGAGGTGCATCCATTTAGTGGCATGTATCAGAACTGCATTTTTTAAAAAACTGATTAATATTTCATTGTTTTTAGAAACTGCATTTTTTTAGCTGTTCTTCTCCTGATGGATATTTGCATTGTGTAACCTTGGTGTTATTGTGAATAATGCTATGAACATTGGTATACAGAAAAAAAAACCTGGATTTAAAAAACCTGCACAAGAAAATGAATGAAAGTGAATCCCTGCATCACAAAATATATGTATAAAACTCAAAATTAATCAATAACCTAAATCAATAACATTCCCTCTTTTCAATTATTTTGTGTATTGTATTAGTCAGCCAAAGGAGTGCTGATCCAAAGTACCAGAAACCTGTTGACTTTTATAAAGGGAATTTATTTTGTATAGAAGTTTACAAAGTCCTAGGTATGGTACTCAAGGTACCATAAGAGATACTTTCTCACCCAAAGTCACTTGCCATGTGTCAAAGCAAGATGACAAGCAATGTCAATGAGGGTTCAACCTTCTTTCTTCTTTGTAAGGCTCAGTGGGCCCAGGTTCTTCCAATCTCAGCTGTAGACTGGAGGGCTCATTTCTTTCTGGGCTGAGCTGCTTTGATCTCTTCACAAGGTCAGCTGTAGACTATCAGGCACATGGCTATTCCAGCGACCACAGGAGAAAGATCATTTCTCTTCCGTGTCTGTGGTTTTCTCTCTATTACTCTGTATGTATCTTATTCTTTGTTCTACTTGAGTGACTATCTGTTTATATAGACTGCAAAGGGGGCAGGGACTCAAACTGCATTGCCCAAATGATGTGGTTAAATCAAATCCTTAATCTTGATTTAATAAGGTAAAAGTGAAACCTCAAATTTAATACAATCAAAGGGTTTCATGCCTAAAGGAGTAGACCAGTTTACAAACATAATCAATATCTCTTTTTGGGGTTCATAAATAATATCAAACTGACACATAAAGTGGGATTGCTACATAAAATATCTCTCTGTTTAACTTTTTGAGAAACTGTCAAACTGTTATCCACAGAAGCTACAGCATTTTACATCTCCACTGTGATGGTTAGTCTAATGTCTCAACTTGGCCAGGTAATTGTTTCCAGGTATTAGGTCCAGCAAGCACTGGGCTAATTGTAATACAAGAGCATTTATGGACTAGGATCACCCATGAGTTTATTGCATGGTTGACTGATTACTTCTTCATCGATCAGGGAGATTGCATCAGCAATGGCTGACACTTTTACCCAATCAGTTGTATGCCTTAAAAGGGGAAGTGATTTCAGCATTCAGAGAGAATTTCCCAGCTCGTCCTTGGGCAGCCAACTTCTCCCAGAAATTCATCAAGGACCTTTCATTGGATTTTCATCAGAACCCCTGGTTTGCAGCCTGCCTGCGGAACCTGGATTTGTACATCCCCACAGTCGTGTGAGAGACTTTTATAAAATCTCACATTATTGACAGATATCTCCTGTTGATTCTGTTTCCTGAGAGAACCCTGACTAATACACCCACAAATTCACGTGTTCCTATTTTTCCACTTCTTTGCCAACAATTATTTTCCATTCCTTTAAATAATAGCTATTATAGTGTGTGTCAGGTGATATCTCATTATGGTTTTAGTATGCATCTCTGTGATGATGGGGAAGGTTGAGCATCTTCTCATGTACTTATTGAATATTTATTATCATCTTTTCATATTTGGAGAAATATCCATTTGAGTTATTTGTCCTTTTTTAAAATTGGGTTGTTTGTCATTTTGTTGTTGATTTGTAGAAGTTCTCTATATATTCTGGATATTAAACCCTTATTGGATATATGGTTTCCATGTAATTGTTTCCCATTCCATAAGTTGTGTTTTTATTCTTGATTATGTTCTTTGCTGCAAAATTGTTAATTTTGATGAATTCGAGTTTAACTATTTTTGTTCACTTGTTGCTTGTGCTTTTGGTGTAAAGTGTAAGAAACCATTGCACAATACAAGGACTTGAAGGCATTCTTCAAAATTTTTTTCTAAAAATTTTTATTTTTAGTTCTTTTATTTAGGTTATTGACTAATTTTGAGTTGTATACATATATTTTATGATGCAGGGATTCACTTTTGTTCATTTTCTTGTGGATATCCAGGTTTTTTTCCTGCACAATTTATTGAAGAGATTTTTCTTTCCTTATTGAGATGACTTCACTCTCTCATTAAAACGAATTGGCCCTAGAGGTATAGTTTTATTTCTGCACTCTCAGTTCTATTCCAATTTTCTATACATATGACTTTGTTTCAGTACCACATTTTTTTTTATTTCTGTAGCTTTGTAATTGAAATTAGGAAGTGTGAGTTCTCCAACTCTGTTCTTTGTCTAGATGGTTTAGCTATTCAGGGTCCCATGCTTTCCCATATTAATTTGCATATTGACCTTGTACCCCACCACATTGCTGAATTCATTTATTTTATCTAGTATCTTTCTAATTGATTCACATGGATTTTGTGTATATAGAACCATAGGTTTTGATATGGTATGTTCTTATTTTCATTCATTTCAAGATATTTACTGATTTCCCTTGTAATTGCTTCTTTGACCCATTGTTTGATTGTGTTATTTAACTTCATATATTTGTTGAATTTCCGTTTCTTTCTTTGTTATATATTCCAACAGAGAAGATGCTTTGTATAATTTTGATATTTTAAGATTTATTTTGCCTTATTATTTTACCCAACATGTGATCTATCCTGGAGAATGATACATGTGCACTTTAGAAGAATGTGCATCCAACTTTTGGGGTGTAATGTTTTATATGTGTCCTTTAGGTCTAGTTTCTTTATCAGATCATTTGAATCCTGTTTCCTTATTGATCTTCTGTCTAGAGGTTCTATCTATATATGAAAGTGTTTTATTCAAGTCACCAAATATTATTGTAGTGTTTTCTATTCCCCTCTTCAGTTTGCCAGTGTTTGCCTCATGTATTATTGGGCACCATGGTTAGGTGCATATATATTTGATTGTTATATTTATGGGTCAACCATTTTATTAATATATAGCATCCTTTGTCTCTTCTAACAGTTTTTGACTAAAAGTCTATTTTTCCTGATGTAAGTATAGCTACCCCAGCTCTTATGGTTACTATCAGCATGTATTAAATATTTCCACTCTTTCAATTTCAACATATTTCTGTCTTTAGGTCTAAAGTGAGTCTTTTGTAACAACCTATATTTGGATCATGCTTTTTGATCCATTCCTCAAATTGCATCTTTTCATTTGGGGCTTTTAATCCACTCACTTCCAGTGTTATTCCTGTAAAGTCAGTACTTAATTCAGCCATTTTGTCCTTGGGTTTTTATATGCCATATATTTTGGTCTCTCCTTTCCTTTATTGCAGCCTCCTTTACTGTGGATTTGATATTTTGTGATGTATATGACTGATCCCTTTCTCATTTTTGTTTCTGTGTATTTTTCAAAATACTTTCTTTATGGTTACCCTGGGATTTATATTACACAACTCATATCTATAACCTTCTAATTTGAAAATATACTAACAATTTCAGAAGCATACACATTCTTCTCCCCCATGTCCCTGTTTTCTCACTTTATATTGTTTTCCCCACATTATCTCTTAATATTTTACATGTCTATTATCAGCAAATATCACTTTTTCTTTTTCAATTGTATTCTGATTCTTAAAGAAATTAAATAGTAAAATTATATATTGATGTTACAGTATGCTTGAGTTTTGCATTTGCCCTTTTGTTACCTTTATTGACAATCTTCACTTCTTCATACTACTCTAACTGACTTTCTCCTGTCTTTTCCTTTCAAATGAAAAAAATCTCTTTAGCAAGTCTTGTAGGGCAGGTATTTTGTAGAAGAACACTCAGTTTGTGTGTTCTGTGAATATTTTAAACTCTGCTTTATTTTTTGATGAATATCTTCACCAGAAAAAAATAAATATTGAGCCTGCAATTTTACTTTTTCAGTACTTTAAATAAACCATACCACCGCCTTTTCACCTCCATGGTTTCTAAAGTGAAATTGGCACCTAATCTTATTGAGGGTCCCTTGTATGTGATGACTTTTTCTCTTAATGCTTTCTGAATTCTCTCTTTCAACTTTTGCATTTGTCATTCTGATTTGTATGTGTCTTGGAATAGATCTATTAGGGTTTATTCCATTTGGAGTATGCTGCACTTTTGGACATGTATGATTATGTCCTTAACAATAGTTGGGAGATTTTAGGCCGTTATTTCCTCAATTATTCTTCCTGTCCCTTTTCCCTTCTATTCTCATTTGGAGACAGCCATGATGTATATGTTTGTGTGCTTCATGCTGTCACTCAAATCCTTAAAACACTGCTCAACTTTTTTCTATTCTTTTGTTTTTCTGAATGTATGGTTTTTATTTTCCTGTTTTCTAGTTCAGGGATTCATTCTTCTGCACTTTCAAATCTGATTTTATTCCTCCATTGTATTTTTAATCTCCATTATGACTTTTATCCTCATAATATTTGTTATATTTCTTTTTAAAATTACAAATTCTATATGCTCATATGTCTTGTTAATATTTTTTAGCTCTATATCCACCATTAGTTTATTTCTATCATATTTTCCTTCACCTCCTTGAATTTGATTTATGAGGTTTGTTTGAACATCATTGATTAGATATTCCAAATTCTGTATCTCTTGTGATGTTTTAATTTGTTCACTTGGCTGACCCCTATCATCCTGTCTCTCAGTATCATTTTTAATTTTTGCTGATATCTGGGCATCTTATTATTTTGATAAGTTAACTGTGAAGATGAATTTTTCCCTCTTGCTTAGGTTTTTATTTTTTATTGGATTTCTGTTAAGTCTCTGCTTTGATGCTTGTTCTAACTTATTCTGGATCCTCAGAATAGTCCATGTTTAACTCTTCAGATTTTCCTATCTCTTCTCTACCTTATTTGTGCCCTGGATATGGAGCACAATTTTAAGATTGCTCTGGTGTATGAAATTGTTTCACCTCTCGGAGAAATATTCCTTTCTTTCTCCAGGAAATGATCTGTTCTATTTTTTTTTGTCCTGAATTCTATCCTCAGTTCCTGTGATATATTTAAATTCTCTCTTCACATTACACTTTTTAGTTCTTGGACCATCCTGTCTTACCACAATTCAGTTTTCCTTCTTTATTTATTTTCTGTGAGGATTTTCTGCCTTTGCTTTCTTCCCCCTTAGGGTATACAATCCAAGGGAGCCAGATGAGATCACTCCAGAAAGGTCCATTTTGTATTTAGATGGTCCAGCATACAGAATACTGAATTGAGTTTGTGCACCTCTTGCAAATGTTATGCCATGATCTCTTTTTGCCCTGGAGGACACTTTTGTTTGTGTCACTCCATAGCTGTTTGTGTTCTGCCCTGAATCTCTGTGTACTTGGGTCCCTGTGCCTTGGTATGTATGGGATTCTACCTCATTGCTGTCAGTGGCTCTATGGCAGCATTCATAGCAGGAATGACTTGAGCTGTGCTACCTCTGTGTGAATCCCAAGCTCTGTGGGTCAGAGTTGGGAGTGGATCCTGTACTGGCAGACTCAGGACATAAATCTCCTACCTGATTTTAAGGTTTTATTTACTTTACCTTTGATTCAGCATTTGTGGGGTCGTTCTTCAGGCTTTATTGTAATCCAGAGTTTCAAGAAAGTGGGATTTGTACTTCTGGAAGGTGATTCTGAGGGGATACTTTTCCAGGGGATGTTTTGTGTTGCCATCTTGATGATGCCACTACAAAGTGTTTTTTATAAGGTAGAAATGAAAATCTTCATAATGTTTAACCTGGTCTATAACCTTCTCCTTTCTACAGGTGATTGTCATCATTCCTTCTAGATTCCTGTGATTCTGGAAATTCAGTGACATAAAATCTTGTGGCCTAAATCTCAAAAGTCCAATTCCACACCTTATGTGTGATTTGGTCATTCTAGAATATGGAGTTCAGAAGTTTCAAGTTTAAAGTGCTTCCTAATTTTTCTAATGGTGCTGTCAGGAAACAGGTTTTGGTGAAATAATTTCCTAGATTCCTTCATGTCCTGTCTTTGCTGAGCATAGAATTATGTTGAAATGTGGAGAATCCCCAGAAGAATCATGATTTTTCCCCCTAATATGCAGGTCAAGGTATATTTAAGCTGATACTGATCACATTTTTGGAGTAAATAGGCCCTACTCTGACTGCTCACCCAATACTTGGGGACTGTTGAAAATCAGTGCATATTTCCAAGGGCCTCTCTGTCTGTTTAGACATTTTTACAATTCTACAAAAAAAATTAGTCTCACATGAGAAGTATGTAAGGAGAGTGGTGGAGATTTGGGAATTTTTTCAGCAATCCCAAGGGAACAGGGATACATATTTTATGCTTTATAATTCCGAATTTCATGGAGGTTTCAAACATGATCCTTCAGAAATTCAGACTTAGTAATTTCATAAGATCACAAAGCACCTTCTCAAACACCTAGGAAAAACCTAAGCCTATTTCCCTTCAAAATCTTTTTCCTAGTATGAATCAATACTGTAAATGTATCCTCTATTTGTTGGATTTCTTCAACTGTAAAATCCTTTGGTGTATTCATTTACCTCATACAATTCTTTATCTATAAATGATTTGGGGGATTTTAAATATTGTTTGGCTTATGAGTAAACTCTCAAATTTTACCTTATTTCTTAATAAATATTATTTTATGTTTTTTTCCTGTTTACTATAATGCTTACCAGAACTGAGTCGTGAATGTTTTCACTTTCTGATTTGTTTTAGACAGAACATTTCTAAAATACCATGCTCAAGTTTATACATATTTGGTGACAATTGAAATAAATTATTAGTAGGCTCTCCCTATTTATTAAAATGTTTGGTTTGCCAGTTTAAGTTATTGCAGGCAAATATAATCATTAGGATTTCTAACCACTTTCCTCAACCCATATCCCAATGAAAGTATAAATATACTCAAGTAATGATTTCATATATCAGTTACTCTCATTGTATTTTCACCTTTAATGTTATTCACTTATTCAGAAAGATAAGACCTTCCTTTGATTCTAAACCTATATTATGGCATTTACATTGCATGTATATGTAATAGTAATATATTCATAACCTAGCTAATAAATCTCCCAAACATCATTTAAATGCTTATTCATTAAAATGGTCTTATTTTCTCAGTAGAGCCCACTACTAATATAATTGTAATGCATTTCCTGTAAATTTTACTGCCATATGCTTCATCTCAATGATTCAAAATGCCTGCTATTTTATGGGTGTGAAGTGATAGTCAGAAATGCTCGTTATAGAGAAGGATACATTTTATTAATGATTGTAAATATTTTATTTTATAGATAAGGCATTGTTCATTTAACTATGTATTTTTTCAATGTAAAGACCAAAAGCAAATAAAATTTGTTAAAATTGTCTATAAAACCACATAAAAATGGTTACTTTTATTTTGCTTTTCTTCAGGATTTTCCTTAATATATATTCAAAGATCAGTAAAATAGGCTGCTTTGGGAGAGGGGGAAAGGAAAAAAACTGTACAACATTTCTGATGGAGTGTGTAAGTTAAAATAGTACCTGGAGTCAGAGTTCTTGAGTTTGAGGAGAAGGATACATTTTTCCTGGTATATCTTTGTTGTATTCAGGATTTTAGGATTCTCTGTTTCTTATATTCTTAATTTGCAATTTCATTTTATTGAGTTTCTCTTTGAGAGTAGGCTCACTGTTGGGGATTGAATCATGTCCCCCACAGAGTGTATGCTCAGGTTCCAACCACTTGTCCTGTTGGTGTGAACTCATTTGTAAATAGAATTTTGAAGATGGTAATAGATAATTTGAGCCCCAATTAAATGATGGTGAGCTTTAATCATATATGGCTTAAGTCCTTATAAGCAGAGGAATTGCACTAGAAGAAGAAGGGAGCAGTCAGAAGCTGGAAGACAATGGAATCTAGAAGAGAAAGGATAAGATGCTGCCATCTGCATTGCAGACAATGGATCCATCAAGGTAACCCAATGATTCCTGGCCAGACAAAAGATATTGACATAGGAGGAAGCAAGATTTCTCTGAAACCAAGAGTCAATAATTTCCTTTTGTTATGCCTACACGTTACAGGAATTATTTTAGCAATTAGGAAATTAAGACTCTCCCCAACATCAGTTAATTAAGATTTTGGTTTTTAACCATATTAGGTTTTTGGATGATGATTTTCTATTCAATGCATTTTAAGATAATGTGGATTTTAATCATGTAGCAAACCATATGAAAACTGCCAATAAAATATGCATGCATTTACTAATCCTATTTTTTCAAGCCTTAACTTGTATATTACTTTTGCTTCATTGCTGAGTCCATGGTTGTTTTTTCCTGTCTAAATGTGTAGTCTTGGAAATAGTTTTAATTTCACCATCCATTTATTAAATAATCTATATTCTTTTTCTGCAGGAGTAACACTTTTATGATTCAGCATATATTTTTAGAAAGTTTCTGTTTCTCTTTCAGATATTAATTTTTTGTAACATATATTTGTTAAGTATCTTCACCTGTCTAATTACTGGGAGGATTTGAAATTTAATTATGTTTCAGCTGGTATCTTCCTATTATGGTACAAAAGACCTGCCACTAGAGCAAAGCACAGAAGATTCATTCCCAAAAGTGATACTAGGAAAATTTTCAAGCTTTAGCCTTGAGTTTTTATACTTCAGGAAAGATGGGAAATGAGGGTGTGTATGAAGTAAATAAAGGATATTATGAAGGATGAAATCAAATTGGGACAACCATTAAGAAAAAATACCTCACTGTCAAAAGACATCAAGGATATTAAACATTCCAGTAAAATCCCATTTTAAGTCCGTTACTTTTACAGAACACAATTACTTATATTTTCTATAAGTAAATGTGCACATCAAATTTTGAAAAACTCCTATTCCCCTCAAAGGAAATTTGAAAAGATGTGAAAAATCTATAATTATGATTAATATCAATGGGTACATATCTGACCATCACTGCTTAACATGTACAATAAAATTAATAAGGCATTAGTAAAGGCTGTCCTAAATAATCACCAGAATATTCATGTTGGAAAGAAAACTTATCAATGTAATGAATGTGATGCAAATTTTAACCAAACATCAAACCTTAGAAAACATCAGTGAACTCACTTTTCAGAAAATAAATACAAAAATAATGAATATGAGAACGTCTATATTTAATGCTTTAACCTTTATAGACATAAGATAATTCATATGGAGAGAAACATTACAAAAGTGATATATTTGGGAAAGTTGTTAAGCAATGATCAGAACTTGTTAAAACACATCAGAGAATCCATACTGTAGAAAAACCAAATAGATGTAGTATATTTGGGAAAGTCTTTACCCAATTGTCTAATCTAAATAGACATGAGATAATCCATACAGTAGATAAACCTTACAAATGTAAAGAATGGACAAAGCTTTTGTCCAGTGTTCAAACCTTATATAACATGTAAGTATTCATGGTGAAGAGAAACCTTACAAGTGTAAAGAATGTAGCAAAGACTTTACTCATTCCTGAAGAGTTATGGAACATAAGTGAGTTCATACTGGAGAGAAATCCAACAAATATAATGAATGTGGACCAACAATTACTCAAAGTATACACCTTAGAAAAAATCAGAATGTTACTGTTAAAAAATACATAATAAATGCAATAAATGTGGCAAAGTATTAAATTGAAGAATATATATAAATACATCAGAGCAACTCAGGCTAGAAAATAATTAAGATATCAGTTCTTTCTGACATTAATCTAATTCAGAGAACTTATTATAGAGAAATATCCTAATTAATACAATTATGTGAACTCTTTCACATTAGTTAACACAAAATCCAGCACCCTGTGCACTTGAACAAGCTGTTAGGAAAAGCCCCTCAAATTTAGATTTGCTTACCACAGATACACAAAAATGTATTTGTGGATGCAAGTGGAGTTCTTATCTTAGGTAATGGACCCTTAGAGCTGTTTAAGCCAGCAATTATGTTATAAATGTGTGACATTTGAGATTATTTATGAATTGCAAAAAGAAAGATTATGTTTGTAAATGAATCTATTCCTCTGGGTGTGATACCCTTTGAATGCATTAGATTCAGCTGACATGTCTTGATTAAATTACCTGTTAATATTAGGGCTTTGATTCAACCACATCAGAAGGAGTCCCACCCCCTTGGTGGACTGATATAAATGGACACTCACTAGAGAAGACACAGGGTAAGAGAGAGGTATGTCATTTTTGATCCTGGGGCCCTGGAGAGAAATGAGCCATTTGCCTGATAGTTTATAGCTGACCTTGTGAAGAGACTAGAACAGCAAAGCAGCTGAGAAGGCCCAGAAAGAAACAAGACATATGCTAGCTTGTAGCTGAGAGAGATGAGGACTGAACCCTTGCAGAGATTGGCAACTATCATGCCTCAACCTTGAGATAGACTCTTTTAGGGCCTTGTAACTGTCAGCTTTTACACCAAATAAATACCCTTTATAAAAGCCAATAGATTTCTGGTACTTTGCATCAGCACCCCATTGGTTGATTAATATAATGTAAAAATTAAGTTAATGCCTTCTATTGGAGCTAAGGAAACCTTGAAAAATATGATAAAATTGGAAGGGAGTTGATTTAGCCAGATAGATTTATACTAGATATAAAATGCCCTATAAATAAAATGTCCTATAAAATGTATATAAATAAAACATTGCAGCAATAGACCAATAAGTCCATAAAAAGAATAACATTTTTAAAAGAAATAGCACCAACTTTGTATGGCAATTTAGCATAAGATAAAGTATGTATGTGAAAAGAAATAAAACAAAATAGAATTACTATGGCTAAGAGATTTAAAATGGGGTTGGGAGGCCATTCAGGTTACTCTTATGCAAATCTGAGCAAGAGGACACAAATTGACAAAGTGTGTATAGTTCATAGCCACAAACAACAATGTTCCTCAAAATCCTAAGGAGAGCTGTCCAGCTTTTGCCTAAAAACAGGATTGTGTAGAGGATGCCCACATTATTCACTGCCATTCAACATTGTACTGGGCATTCTAACCAGGATTATTGGGCTACATCAGAAATAAGGGTCATCTTGATTAGAAAGGAAGAATAAATCTATCTTATATATATAGAATAATCAAAGTAATGCATCTTTGAAAAGATATTAGAAATAAATGAGTTCAGCAAGCCTTCAGGATTTAAGATCAATATAAAAATATCAGTTGTATCCCTGGGCACAGGCAGCAAACAATCCAAAATTGAAATTAATGAAATGATTCAATAACAATAACATCAAAAGAATTTAAAATATATGAATAAAATTAACCAAGAATAGTGGTTTAACAGGAAAAATCATAAGATGTTGTTAAAGAAATTATAAAGGTCCAAAGAAATGGAAAGAAATCCCATGTTAATAAACCAACTCAGCAAATTTGCAGGATACAAGATTAAGATGCAAAAACTGATTGTGTTTCTATACATCAGCAATGATCAATGTGAAATGGAAATTAAATTTCATTTACAATAGCATCAAAAAATAGCATATCTAGGAATAAATTTAACCAAGAAAGTAGAGGAATTTACACTGCAGATGACAAAACAGCTGAAAAATTAAAGTAAACATAAATAAAGGGCAAGATATCTATGCTTTTTGATTGGAAAACTTGATAGTCTTAAGATGTGAATACTCCCCAGAGAAATCTACAAATTTAGAGAGACATCAAAATTTCAGGAGTGTTTCATTTCAGTATGAGAAAAGCCTATCCTCAAATTCATATGGAATCACAAGTGGTCCATAATAGCCTAAGAAATATTGCTAAAGAAGGACAAATTTGGAATTCTCATGCTTTCAATTTCAAAATTTACTACAAAGCTATAGCAATCAATACACTGTGATATGTATGAAAAGAGAGATATAGACCTTGGAAATTAATTAAGTTTCCAGAACTGAACCTACTTCTTTGTGGCCAAATGATTTTTGTCAAGAACACCAAGTACATTAAACAAGGGAATGAATAGTATCATTAATAAATGCTGCTGAGGAAAGTTGATGTCCATGTGTTAAAGAATAAACTTGGGTTACTACCTCACACCATACAGAAAAATAAAAATAAAAATGGCAAAGTTGAAGGGAGAAATAGATGTCTCTACAACAACAGGTGGTGACTTCAATACACTACTCTCAGTATTGGATAGAATATCTGGACAGAGGCCAAATAAAGAAACAGAGAACTTGAGTAACATGATAAATGAACTAGACCTAACAACCATCTATAGAGCATTGCACTCAAAAACAGCAGATATACATTCTTTTCAAATGCCCATGTATCCTTCTCCAAGACAGACCATATATTGGGTCACAAGACAAGTCTCAATAAACATAAAAAGATTGAAATTATAAAAATACTTTCTCTGATCATAACAGAATGATGCTGGAAATCAATAATGGACAGAAAAAGGGAAAATTGATAAATATATGGAAATTAAACAATACACTCTTAAACAATCAGTGGGTCAAAGAAGAAATTGAAAGAGAATTCAGGAAATATCTTTTAGTGAATGAAAATGAGAACACAACATGTCAAAACCTATGGGGACCTGAATGATGGGAAAATGGCATTTGATTAGCAGATAAGGCTCAGCATACTCACAAAAACAATGGAGAAATAGTATAAAGCTGCCAGAGGGAACTGCTTTGGGGTCAGTAGACCAGGACCATGCTTCACAACTCCCAGGAGGTTGAGGGACAGAGAGGAAGATGCTGAAACAACAAACTGTGAGTTACTAAACCTCCCAGCCACTGGGAACCACTCCCTTCCCCCACCCCTGAGATATTGAGTTGTGGTAATACCCATGGCACATTCAATCTGACTGAGAGTGTAGCAGACATCTTCCTCCCTGCCAGTTCTTACAAAGGAAAAGCGATGTGAGTCAGGGGCTTTTATTCAGTGAATTCAACCAGTGGAGCTCACTTTGAATCTTGGCTCTGACCAGATGAAAACGAAAGAATACTGAGAGAGAAACATCTCTGTGCAAAGATGTACCACCAAGCACTATCTGCTGGCCAATCTGGACAGAAACTGCTTTAGGAGCTCTCTTTACACCATCCATTGGAGAAAGTGTGCACCCCAATAGCAAGTCTCTGGCACAGTTTTTGGTAACTTAATTGGGCAATTTTAAAGACTTAGGAAAAGCTGAACCAAATGTCAAAGAGCTGTGAAAAAATAATAATAGACAAGGGAGAAAAATTGGCCATCAGTGTAAATTCACCAACATGTCAAATGCCTAGACATCACCAAAAAATTATGAGCCATATTAGGAGACAGAAAAAGATGGCCCAGCCAAAGGAACAAACCAAATATCCTGAAGAGATTCAGGATTTGAGAAAATTAATCAATGATAATCATACAACTCTGATAAATCATTTTAAAGAACTGAAAGAAAATATGACTAAAAATATTAAGAAGACACTGGGTGAGCATAAAGAATAATTTGAAAGTATACAAAGAAAAGCAACAGACCTTATGGGAATGAAAGACACAATGGATGAGATTAAAAATACATTAGAGACACATAAGAGCAGATTTGAAATGTTTGAAGACAGAATTAGTGATTCTGAAGACAGAACATCTGAAATGGAAAATACAGGAGAATAGAAAGAGAAGAGAATGGAAAAAATGGAACAGGGTCTCCAGGAGTTGAATGACAATGTGAAACACAAAAACCTATGTCTTATCAGCATCCCAGAAGGAGAAAAGAATAGAAAATGTGCAGAAAGTATATTTGAGGAAATAATGACTGAAAACTTCCCTGCTTTTATGAAAGGCACAAATATCATTGTCCAAGTACAATGCACCCCAAACAGAATAAACATGAATAGGCATACTCTGAGACACCAAATATTCAGAATGACAAACATCAGAAATAAAGAGAAGATTTTGAAAGCAGCAAGAGAAAAGCAAAGCATCACATACAAGGGAAATTCAATAATATTAAGTACTTACCTCACATCAGAACCCATGGAGGAGTGAAAAAAGTGGTGTGATGTATTTAATGTACTGAAATATAAAAAGTGACAGGCAAGAATTATGTATCCAGCAAAAGAAGTCCTTGAAAAATGAGGATGAGAGTAAAGCCTTCACAGACAAAATAATTGATAGAGTATGTTATCAAAAGACCAGAATTACAAGATATTAAAGGGAGTGCTGCAGTGAGAAAGGAAAAAACAAGAATGAGAGACTTTGAGAAGAGTGGAGAAATGAACAATATTAGAAAGGGTGAAAAAATGGACTATAGTATGATATGACAACAGAAAGGCAAAGGTCAAAATGGATGAAGTAAGTAATGCTTTAACAGTTATAACATCGAATGTTAATGGCTTGAACTCCTTAATCAAAAGACACAGAATGATAGAAAGGATTAAAAAATATGACCCATCTATATGTTGTCTAGAAAAGACTTAACTGAGATGTAAGGACACAACCAACCTAAAAGTGAAAGGTTGGAAAAGATATTCCATGCAAATAGTCCCCAAAAAGAGCTGGGGTAGCAATACTATCGGACAAAGAAGATTTTAAATGCAAAAGTGCTATAAGGGATGAAGAAGTTCACTATATATTAATAAAAGTGGTGATTCAACAAGAAGAAATAACTATTCTAAATATTTATGCACCTAATCTCAGTGCCCAAAGATGCATGCAGCACATACTGGCAAAGCTGAAGGGAGAAATAAATGTCTCTACAATAATAGTTGGAGACTTCAATACACCATGCGTGGTATTGGAAAGACCATATGGATAGAGGATAAAAAAAGAAACAGAGAACATGAATAATATGATAACTGAAGTAGACCTAACAGACATCTATAGAGCATTGTACCCCAAAACAGCATGATATACATTCTTTTCAAGTGCTCATTGGTCCTTCTCCAAGACAGACCATATGTTGGGTCACTAGACAAGTCTCAAATTTAAAAAGACTGAGATTATAAAAGATACTTTCTCTGATTATCATGGAATGAAACTTGAAATCAGTAATGGACATATAATTCATAATTATATGGAGATTAATCAACACACTCTAAAACAACCAGTTGATAAAAGAAGAAATTGCAAAGGAATTCAGCAAATATCTTGAGATGAATGAAAATGAGAACATAATATTTCAAAACCTATGGGACACTGCAAAGGCAGTGCTGCTAGGGAAATTTATAGCCTCAATGCTTTCATTAAAAATGAAGAAAGAGCTAAAATTGAAGACCTAGTTGCACACTTGGAAGAACTAGAAAAACAACAGCAAATAATGCCAAACCAAGCTGAAGGAAAGAAATAGTAAAGATCAGAGCAGAAATAAATGAAAATGAGAACAAAAAAACAATAGAGAGAATAAAAAAACTAAAATTTGGTTCTTTGAGATCAACAAAATCAACAAACCCTTAGACTGACAAAGAGCAAAAGAGAGAAGACACAAACAAAATATGAAATGAGAAGGGGGATATTACCATTGACCCCATAGAAATAAAAGAGATCATAAGAGGATACTATGACAACTGCATGCCAAAAACTAGAAAATGTAGAAATTGAGTTTGCTCAAGCACTTCCAAAAAATTGAACAGGAAGAATGCTACTAAACTCATTTTATGAAGCAAACATCATTCTAATACCAAAACCAGGTAAAGATACTATAAAAAAGAAAATTACAGACCAATATCTTTAATGAATATAGAAGCAAAATTCCTCAACAAAATACCTGCAAACAGAATCTAAAAGCACATTAAAATGATTTTATACCATGATCAAGTGTGCTTTATCCCAGGCATGCAAGAGTGGTTATGCAATTAGCATAATAAATCACTTTGATAAATTGATGAAAAAATTACAAGGTCCTTTCTAATGATGCAGGAAAGGCATTGGAGAAAATACAGCACACTTTCTTGATAAAATCCCTACAAAAGATAAGAATGAAGGAAGCTTTCTCAACATGTTGAAGTGCATATATGAAAAACCTACAGTTAGCATTGTACTCAATGGTGAAAGACTGAAAGAATTTCCACTAAGATCAGGAAGACAATAAAGTTGACCACTGTCACCATTATTATTCATTATTGTGCTAGAAGTTCTAGCTAGAGCAATTAGACTAGACAAAGAAATAAAATGCACCCCAATAGGAAAGGAAGAAGTAAAACTCTCACTATTCGCTGATGACATGATCCTACATCTAGAAAATCCTGAAAAATCCACAACAGAGCTACTAGAATTAATAAATGAATTCAGCAAAGTGGTTGGATACAAAGATTAATATGCAAAAACCAATAGCGGTTCTATACACTACTGATGTACAATCTGAGGAGGAAATCAGAAAAAAAATTCATTTATAATAGTGACTAAAACAATCAAACATTTAGGACTAAATTTAACCAAGGACATAAAGGACCTACATTCAGCAAACTACAAAACATTGTTCAAAGAAATTGAAGAAGACTTAAATAAATGGAAGGACAGTTCATGTTCATGGGTTAGAAGACTAAATATCATTAAGATAACAATTCTACCAAACTGATTTATAGATTCAATGCAAATGCAAGAAAAATCCCAACAGCCCTTTTTACAGAAATCAAAAAACCAATAATAAAATTTATTTGGAAGGTTAAGAGACCCTGAGTAGAAAAAAATGACTTAGAAAAGAAGAATGAAGTTGGACACTTCTCAATTCTTGTCTTTAAAGCATATTACATAGCTACAGAGGCAAAAAAATATGGTACTTGCATAAGGACGGACAGATTGACCAATGTAACTGAATCGAGGACTCAGAAATTGAACCTCACATTTACAGTCAAGCAATTTTGTAGGAAATGGTAGTTTTTTAAGCCCTACAGCCATTTATATAAAATGTAAATATAAATCAATTTTTAAAGATGAAAGGAGACTGGTGGTTATGTAGGTCTAAGGAAGGAATGCTGAGGGGCATGGAGTCTTTCTTTTTCGAGTAATGAAATCATTCTAAAATTTTTGAGATCATGAATGTACAATATTGTGATTGTACTAAAAGCCAGTGATTATACATTTTGGACAGGATAGCCAGAAACAGGAGCTATGTACAGTGGGGGGAGCATAGAGAGACTGAGAGGTGAGGAATTTTCTTGTTTGTTTGTCTGGTTTTTGTTTATTATTATTATTACTGAAATAATGAAAATAATAATGATTGAAGTAATGAATGCACAAATATGTGATATAGGAAATGCCATTTAGTGTATACTTTGGATGAATTGTATGCTTATTAATATGTATCAAAAAATTGATTTGTTAAAAAATGGATCAAGGACTAAATATAAAAGATCAGACTAAAAAGCTCTTAAAGGAAAATAAAGGGGAAAACTTTCATGACCATAGATTAGGCTGTGAATCTTGGAACTGGAATCAAAAGCATACACAACAATGAAATATAGATTAAGGACTTCATCAAAATTAAAACTTTTGTACATCAAAGGGCTTTACCAAGAAAGTAAAAAGATAACCTTTAGAATGGGAAAAATGCTTGCAAAATATATATCTTATAAGTGTTTAATGTCCAGAATGTAGAAAGTAGTCTTACAATTGAAGAACATAAAGAGAAACATACATTTAAAAATAGTGAAAATCAAAATTCTCACAATACATACAAACATTTGCAAAATGATATATAAATATATATGCATATACCCACAATAAAAATAAATAAAAAATTAAAAAAAAATAGTGAAAGGTCTTGCAGAAATATTTCTCCTAAGATAATATATAAATCACCATTAAGCACATGAAAGAGTGCTCAGCATCATCAGCCATTAGGGAAAACAAATCAAAACCACAAGATAGCACTTCACACACACAAGAATGACTATTATTTTTTAAATGTGAATTCCATTCCTAATTATATATCTAAAGAAATTTAAAACAGATACTTGTACAACAATATTCATATGAGCATAATTCATAATAAACAAAAGAGGAAAAACCCAAATGTCCATCAACATATAAATGGACAAATAAAATGAGGTAGACACAAAATGAGATATAATTCATCTGTAGGTAGGAATTATGTTCTGAGA
Source organism: Tolypeutes matacus (assembly GCA_026826555.1). Taxonomy (NCBI): domain Eukaryota; kingdom Metazoa; phylum Chordata; class Mammalia; order Cingulata; family Chlamyphoridae; genus Tolypeutes; species Tolypeutes matacus. The sequence goes on along the minus strand of JAKSZT010041706.1, from coordinate 92,767 downwards.
CATGCTCTAATATCAATAAATCTTGAAAATATTATGCTTAGTGAAATAAGGAAGGCACATTAGGAAAAATTCTGTATTATTTCATTGTCATGAAATATCTAAATATAGCAAATTTGTACAGATAGAAATAGAGTAGAGGTTATCAGAAAAAGTGTGTGGGGTATTGTTGCATCATGTGTTTAGAGTATCTGTAATATTAGAAATTTTTAAAAATTATATATTAAAGGAGAAATTTGTGTACAAACCTTCCTGCAAGCCATTTCTGAAGAACACTCTCTCACTAAGTGCCAAGCTTCATGCATTATATAGTCATATTGCATAAAGCCAAACTAAGAATTAGATTCTATCTTGAGAGGAAAATATTATATATTCTCTTCATAAACAGAATGACTCAAATTCCATTTATGATGGTGACTAAAAGAATAAAATATTTAGGAATAAATTTAACCAAGGACATAAAGGACTTGTATTCAGAAAATGATAAAAGAAACCAATGATGATCTAAATAAATGGAAGGATATTCTGTGTTTATGGGTTGGAAGACTAAATATCACTAAGGTATCAATTCTACTCAAACTGATCTACAGATTTAATGTAATCCCTATAAAAATTCCAATATCCTCCTTTGTAGAAAAGGAATAGCCAATTATTAAATTCATCTGTAAGGCTAAGGGCCCACAAATATCCAAAAACACCCTAAAAAGAACAAAATTGGCGTACTTTCACTTCCAGGCTTTAAAGGATGTTATGTACCTACAGTGATAAAAACAGAATGGTGCAAGCAAAAAGTTAGACAGATTGACCAATGGAAATAAATTGAGAGTTTGGAAATAGACTCTCACATCTATGGTTAACTGAGTTTTGACAAGGCTCTCAAACACACTCAGCTGGGTCAGAACAGCCCATTCTGCAAATGGTGCTGGGAAAACTGGATATCCATATCTTAAAGAAAGAAGACCCTTATCCTACACCTTATAGAAAAATTAATTTCAAATATTTCAAGGGCCTAAATATAAAAACTAGAACCATAAAACTCCTAGAAGAAAATATAGGGAACATCTTCAAGATCTTGTGGTTGATTGTGGTTTCTTGAACCTTACACCAAAACACAAGCAAAATAGATAAAAAGAAGAAATAGATAAATGGGACTGCCACAAATGAAACACTTTCATTCTTCAACAGACTTTGTCAAGAAAGTAAAAATATAGCATAATTCATAATAAACAAAAGAGGAAAAACCCAAATGTCCATCAACATATAAATGGGCAAATAAAATGAGGTAGACACAAAATGAGATATAATTCATCTGTAGGTAGGAATTATGTTCTGAGACATGCTCTAATATCAATAAATCTTGAAAATATTATGCTTAGTGAAATAAGGAAGGCACATTAGGAAAAATTCTGTATTATTTCATTGTCATGAAATATCTAACTCAATTGGAAAAATCTTCAGAAACCATGTAACTGATAATGGAATGGACTCCATGTTATGTAAAGATATCACACAACTTAATGACTAAATGGAAAGCAGCCCAGTTAAAAATCAGGCAAACTATTGAATAGACACTTTTTTGAAGTGGACATAAGACACAAGAATAGATGTTCAACATCACAAGCTATTAGGGAAATGCAGAGCAAAGCTAAAATGAGATATCATCTCACAACATACAGAGTGGCCATTATTAAAAGGACAGATTAATACAAGTGCTGGAAGGATGTGGCAAACCAGGAACACTCCTTCACAGTAGGTCAGAGTGTAAAATAGTGCACCCTCTGTGAAAGATGATCTGGCAGTTCCTCAGAAAACTATATCAAACTGCCATATGACCCATCCATCAGGCTTCTAGGAATATATTCAGAAGAACTGAAAACAAAGTTGTGAATAGATATTTGCACACCAATGATCATAGTGGCATAATTCACAATTGCTAGAAGATGGAAACAATTTGAGTGTTTCTCAAACAATGAATGGATAATCAAGATGTGGCATATTCATATGATGGAATATTATTTAGCTGGAAGAAGAAATCATCTGGTGAAACACATGACAATAAGGAGGAACCTTGAGTATATTGCATTGAGTGAAATAAGTCTGACACAAAAGGATGAATATTGTAAGGTCTCACTTATAGGAACTAAACACAATGAGTAGACTTGTGGAAGGAGTTGGATTATGAAGTGTAGTTTGTTGGATAATAAAATGTGGGATGAGAAGAGGTAAATGATACTGGAAGTAGGTAGAATGTTTAATAAGGTCAAATATAAATATGTGATAATGGTTGGACTTGATGGTTACATATAATGAATAGAGCAAACACTGTTGGTTTATAGATGTGATTGTGGTTGAAATGAGTAGTCTAGAAAAACTAAAGTTAGTTTGAGCACAGCTGGAGGAGAATATTGTGAATGTATTACAATGATTTGGGCTGTAGATGAGGATTGTGGTTAATAATATAAATATAGGAATTTTCTACTGCAGGGTATTAATGTGGTCATGCATGGGAAAATATAACTAATGTAAATTATGGGCTACAGTTAATAAAAAATTGTAATGTTTTAGCTGTAAAATCCAAGCTGTTGCTATCTTAATGCTGAAGGTAAAAGAAAACAAACAAACAAAAAATGCAGGCTGGTTTTGTGAGATATGTATATGATTAAGCATTTTATCCTGCTTCACTTTTTTCATTAATAAGGATTTTTTTGTGTATGTCCTTTAATCTGTGTTCATCTGTGTATCTTTATGAACACTAGAGAAACTGAGTTAGCACTTGAAATCACATGAGAATAAAGTACTTTAAAAGGAATTTTTTTAGGAGTATTGTTTCTATAACTTGTTGAGTGGGTTTTTTATGATCTTTTATTTTTTGAGTGTGAAATTCTTATTAAAAATGACAAACATGAAAAGTATACAGAAAATGCCTTCTACCTTTAACCTTAACCCTCTCCATCTAAAGAAACATTAAATGATAGTAAGATTTCAGGTATCATGCTCCAAACTCCTCTTCTGCTCTTGTTCTTAAATTCTGTAATAAACCAGTATCTAGACAACCCATCCATGAGAAATAGAAACCCAAGAAGTACTTCCAGGCTGAGAGGTCTTTGAGTTCCAGTGAAATGATTTTCCAAGGTAGCAGGTCAACTGAAGGCTGGAAGACTAATATTATTGGTTTTCTGACTTGTGAAAAGAACTGCTTGGGATTTGGCAGTCTCCTTGACACTTCAAAAATGGCAAGGCTCTAGAGTGTAGTTCATATTATAATGCAATGGGCACTCCTAGAACAGTTTAATAAGTGTAGGGCAAACACTTTGTCCTTTAAAATAGAAATGGGCCCAGAACACAAAAAGTTAAGGCATTTCACCTTGGGCCTACTTTATTAGTTCAGGTCACTCTGGTCCCTGGCACATTTACTAGACCCTTCTCCTTATCCCCTCACTCTATTTTCCAGGATTCCTCTGGCACTGTGGGCTGTGGTTCCTCCAGTTTTAAGGGTGTAGTTGAAGTAGCAACTTGCCCACTCAGAAATGGCATATTGATAGAATTAAATGCACAAACTAACAGTGCCCTTAAATGTCCTTTATCAGAGAAGCTGCTGAGGAGGATTGAATAGTCAGACTGATCCTGAAACACCGGTGTGGTGCAGACTCCCTGGGAGAAGGTATTGTTCTTTAGTTTTGTCACTCTCAGAGACTCAGGGGTCACAAAAGACTGCTGTGAAACCAAAGTTCCTCTGACCTCAGGGTGTTGAATATCTAGTATGGAGGCACAGGCAGCCTTTGGAGGACTTCTCAGACCTTAGCCCAAGTCAGTATTGGGGAAATTCCTCACTAGAGTAAAACAGCAATATTCTGAGGGATCTTTATTGAAAAGACTTCAAAGCCATTTATATACTTTCACTGATAAGAGATGAGAATGATTGGGGCTGAGAAGGCTGTCAAAAGGAGGAGGCTCATTTCACTACCTTGAGGGACTTAGTCATGATTTTTTGCTCTTGTTTTGTTTTTCATTCTTGTTCTATGTTCTTATATATGCTTCAACTTATTATATTTTTATAAGCAAACTGTGCTACAAGCTGGCAATTATAGAAAATATTGATTTGGCTTTTGTTAATTCATGACTATTAAGTTACATCTGGAGAGTGTTTTGCTTTCTTTTTGATAGTTCTTCTTTAATGTGAACAGAAGGTAGTATGTTCACAGCTATTGATGGTAGCAGAGGGTACTGAAAATCCCTCACCCCGAGCAAGGGAGGATTTGCTGCAAGAAATCATTGCAGTTTAGCCCCATTGTCTTCCTCTTAAGTCTTCTACCTACTCTGTGCAAGGCAGTGGAACATGTGGAACCAGCAATGGCTGTGTTAGAGACCTAAGGAGACCTGTAAAATGACATCTTTCTCTTGGACATAAGAATGGCCTGAAGATCTTGTAGGAATTACAGATACACAGAACCACACAATCCTCAATTCATGGACAGCTATAGTTACATACACAACTCTCTAATAAAGTCCATTGGGCTTTAATAAGCTTGGCATCCAGAGCAGTAGATTCAATGAGGTAGGGGCAAAAGGAGAACTGATGGTTTCAATCTGATGGAATGACTTAGATGTGGGAGAAGAATAATCAAGATATAGAGCTGTAAAACCTCTAGGAATTCCTGAAATTGGAACAGAACCATAAGATTGACCACATGGCTCATGGTGTTGGTGACAGAAACAGTGGACTGTTGTCCTTGTCCTCATATCTTATGGCAGAGCAGTAAGTGGATACAAGGCTGAGTGACCCAGCTCTTCTTTGGAGCATCTACCTCCAGTATGCTGGGCTGTCTCTGAAATAGTTTAAAAAATTTCCAGCTTGGCAACATGGTCCAAATACAGAAAGAATTGCTGCAAGGGAGGTGGCTTACATTCTCCCCCTCTGGTGCCTTGCCTCTAGTAATGTCAGGTCAGCTCTGGTCATGGATCTCCCACACTAGAAGTGAGGACCCTTTGGATGGTACCCTATGGTGCCCTGCCTCTAGTAATTTCAGGTCAGCTCTGGTCATAGATCTCCCACACTAGAAGTGAGGACCTTTTGGAGGGCCTTCTGAGTTCAGGGCAAGCAGCCAATCCAGGCTGGAGAGTGTGGGTCCATCCAGCATTGTGGCCCCTGGAACATTGCCTTCTCCCTGGGCTCTCTCACCCTTCCTGGGTCATCACCTGGATTCCCAGTCTCTGACTTAATGTTCCTCTGTCCTACTCATATGCCAGAAGTAGTGATACTGGCCAGGTTGCTGAAAACTTCAGCTTCTGGGTCAAGTTCCTGGGCCCTACACTGCTCAGCCTGCTGCTTCCCCTACTTCTGGTGACTCTTAATGAAGACTTATGAGTAGCCTGGGTGTGTAGTACAAGGAGAGCTGGGCAATTGTAGGGCAGTGCATGAAGTGGGGCTTCATTCCTGCCACTGGCCATGCTGGCAGCCAGGCCAGGCCCTGGACCTTATGCCTCACTTTCTTCCCTGTGCAACTGCAGCCACCAAACTGCTCTAACCACTGCCCTCCTGCCTTCTCATTTCAAAAGTATGTTATCTTCTGATGCACATGGATATCCACACCATGCCATAAATATTCCAGTTGGATAAAAACCTAGATATGAAAATCAAAACTTTGAAAATATGAAGAATTAATGATTAAAAATTTAATAAGCAAAGCAAAAATACTAAAATACATTCTCCCTGCATTCAGGAATCAAGGATGCTATTGAAAAAGTTCTGTTTGGATAGACTACTGTTCAATTCTTTGCAGGAAATAATTTTGAGATAAGGGAGTTGAAAACCAGGAGTAGTGATCAAAGTATGATTGATTATCTCATCTGAATAAGTCTAAACACAGTGAAAATATACATAAAATATTTAAATATGTGATTCTAGAAGTAAAAATCAAGTATTGATAATTTTTCCAATAAGTTGTTACTAGCAGATTCCTTAATAAGCTGTCAAAAAATACAAAATATCTAGTAAAATGTTTGTCAGGAACAGAAAAATACATACGAAAAAATAAAATACCAAAATAAATGAAATGAAACCTAATTAAATGCAAAATTCCATCATGTTACTGAATGGGAAGACTTGTCAAAAAATGTTAAGTCTAATATATAAATGAAAGACAATTTCCATATCAACATAGTTCTTTAATTGTATACATTAATCATATGATCCAAATGGTATAATTAATACTCAAGAATAGACAAAAACATGAAAAAGGCTAGGGACAGCAGTCTTTCCTCATCAAATCACATATCAAATCAGTAAGATATTAGCATGGAAACTGACAAGTAGACCAATGGAACAAACATGGATATCCAGAAGAGATCCTAATAATTATGAATACAAAGGTGGCATTTCAAATCACAAAAAATATAATTTCGTTATTAAACAGTGATGACTCAAATAACCAATCTTCTGGAAAGATAACATATTAAGAGGTGAGTAGGAAACAAATTAGAAGGATGTCCTGGAGCTAAACAGGGAGGGGCCTGCAGAAACTTCCTGAGGACAGCAAAACTCACAAGGACTGGGATGTCTGCAGTAAATGTGTGGTACTGACCCATCAAACCAAACACTACCATAACTCCTTATAAATTTTATTCCTTTCCTAAATTTCTCAAAAGACACAGTCTTGAAGGAAGCAAGATGGTGTCAGTTTAGGGGGGCACTCACTGGCTAGCTCTCTGAGGATGGCTGATTGGGGACAGGGTCCTGCCCAGGGATCTGTGCTGTGGGCACACAGAGTGAGAAGCTTGGGATATCTATCTGGAGGCAGCTCAATGACATAGATTTCTCAGTAGAGATTCATGAGTTTTAACCCTGCCCATGGAGGTTAACAGAGATGGCTGAGTCCCACCCTCAGGGAAAAAGGCTGGTTTGAGCCATGACTTCCAGTGACAACCCAGTGAGAGGGAGCATTCTCTGAGAGTGGGAGGATTCTGGTGGAGGGTCAAGAAGGCTTACCTTTCTGTGGATTTTGCTGCCAGGAACCCCTTTCAGATTTGGGAAACAAAATAGCTGGCTTGAAGCAGGACCAGGTTGAGGGGAGTGGTGAATCTACCAAGGAAGTTGACTTGCCTACTGCCCAGGGATGTGCCCTAAGCACTGCCAGCAACCTGGTGAGAGGGAGTATTCTCTGACAGTGGGAGGATTCTAACAGAAGGTGGAAAGGGGTTTCCTTTCTGTCAATTTGGCTGCCTGGAACCCCTCATAGTTTTGGGGATTGAAAGAAGACCAGACTGAGAGGAGAGGCAAATCTACTGAGGTAGCCCAATTTACCCAGCAGACCAGTGACACTGAGGCTTGGCTCGAGAGTGGGCAGAGTCAGCCAATTTTATCATTCTGCACAGACAAGCATCAGAGATTCAGCTCCCCTGGGAAGACCAGGAAGTGAGAAGTGCTAGATTAGTTTCCATGAGCCTAGTTAGCATCCCTTCGGTGAAGAGGGTGGTCTAGAGGATTTCACTTGGGGCCCTTATTTTGAAAAAAAAAAAAAAAAAAAGACAGTCACTTTAAAAAATAAAAAATGAATTTTCATTTTTAATTTAGTTTAATAGCTAAAATCAGCCTCAAAACCTGCAGATAGAACCTTGCAGGGCAATTGATTGATAAATACAAGCAGGCTGGGAGGTTCCACAAGGGCCCAAGAAGGAACACTGTTCTTTCTTAGACTTGTTTGACTGCTTTCTTGTGTGGTTATTTGGTTTTTCTCTGTTTATTTGTTGTCTTTTGCTTTTCTTTCCTCTTTCTTCCCCCCCTTCTTTTTTCTTTAATTTTAAAAATTAGGTGCTGCTAGCTTGTCTCTTCCTTGCTGTGCTTCTTATTCAGTGATTTCCCATTCCCTGTCTATATTGATTTTGTATCCCAAGCTATCTCTTTTCCTTCCTTCATCTTTCTGCATTCTGCTTTCTGTTGTGGTTCTTACATAACATGTTTTTTCATTAGCACACAACTTCATGGGTTTCTATTTCTATTCTATCTATTCTGTTTTCTTCTTTTCAAATTAATATTAACTGTTTCCTCTCAGCCCTTTCTTTACTCTTTCTATCCCTCCTCATCATTCTAGCCTTCTAAATCATTATATATAGATTCCTCTATTTGGTTTCCCAGTCCATTGTAGGTACTCCACTTTTTTCCCTATTACTCTACATTACCTACATGAGCTAAATATTCATTTCACTAGGTCTTATACAGCCTTTTCTAACTTCTATCAATATTACAATTATCCTTCTTCCTTTCTCACATCTTTTGATTTCTCTGGCCCTAAACTTTTGCCTTCAAGGGAATATAGAAAGAAGCAAGGAAATAAAATAAGAAGAAAAAGTGTCAAAGAGAAAACTTAACACACACACAGAACTACCAGCTAAATAAAATTCTAGAGCAGAGAGAGAAGCTAATCAACTGAATAAACCCATCAAGATAAAATGATGACTAGAGGGCAACAAAAAATAACAAGCCACACTGAGAAACATGAAGACATGGACCAGTCCAATAAACAAACTAAAAACCTGGAAGAGATGCAAAACCTCAAACAACTAATCAAAGCTTTCCAAACAAATATCATGGACAAACTTAATGAAGTGAAGGAAGAGATTAAGGATATTAAGAAGACAATGGGAGAACATACTGAAGAAATTGTAAACATACATAAAAAGATAATGGATATGATGGTGATCAATGGCACAATCCAAGATATCAAAAAGATGCGGGATTCACATAACAGCAGATTTGAACAGGCAGAAGAAAGAATTAGTGCTGTGGAAGACAATACATCTGAAATCAAACACATAGTAGAACAGATAGACAAAAAGATAGAAAAAATCCAGCAGGGACTCAGGGATTTAACCGACAACACAAAATGCACAAACATATACATTATAGGCATCTCAAAAGGAGAAGAGAAGGGAAAGGGAACAGAAGGAGTGCTGAAGGAAATAATGGCTGAAAATTTCTCAACCCTATTGAGAGAGATGGATGTGCAGATCCAGGAAGCACAACACACCCCAAACAGTATAAATCCCAACAGGTTAACTCCAAGACATATAGTTGTCAAAATGTCCAATGCTCAAGACAAAGAGAAAATACTCAAGGCAGCAAGAAAAAAGAGAACCATCACATACAAGGGAAACACAATAAGATTAAATGCTGATTTCTCATCTTAAAAAATGGAGGCCAGAAGACATTGGTATGACATAGTTAAAGTACTAAAAGAAAAAATCTTCCAGCAATGAATTCTCTATCCAGCAAATTTAGCATTCAAAAATGAGTGAGAGTTCAAAATATTCACAGATCAAGAGAAATTAAGAGAGTATACCAATAAGAAACCTGCACTTCAAGAAATGCTAAAGGAAGTTCTACAAGTTCAAAGGAAAAAACAAGTGAGACAGAGTTGGAGGAGAGTTTAAAAACAACCAAAAAGACAAAAGCAGAAACAAAACAACATGACAAAGATTAACCCAAAGAAAATATGGCTGAAGTAAGAAATTCATTGCAAGTAATAACACTGGATGATAATGTATAAAATCCACCACTCAAGAGACACAGATTGGCAGAATGGATAAGGAAATATGATCCATCTATATGCTGTCTACAAGAAACCCACCTTCAACCCAGGGATTAAAGGAGGCTGAAGGTGAATGGCTGGAAAACAATTTTACAAACTAACAATAGCCATAAAAGGGCAGGAGTAACTATCCTAAACCAGACAAAAAAGATGTTAAATGCAAAACTATTGTAAGAGACAAAGATGGACACTACATATTAGTAAAAGGAGTAATCTCTCAAGAAGAGAGAACAATCATAAACATTTATGCATCTAATCAGGGGCCTCATAATACATGAGGCAAATTCTGTAAAAACTAATTGGAGAAATAAATGCCTCTACAAATATAATGAGGGACTTTTACACACCATTATCATCATTAGACAGAACATCTAGACAGAGAATCAATAAAGAAACAAAGAGGATGAACAATACATTAGAGTATCTGGACTTAATAGACGTATACAGGACACTACACCCAAATACAGCAGGATTTACATTCTTCTCGAGAGCACATAGATCATACTCCAAGATAGACCACATGCTAGTCCACAGAACAACTCTCAATGAATTCAGAAATTTTGAGATTATACAAAGTAATTTCTCTGACCACAATGGAATGAAATTGGAAATCACTAAGGGCCAGAGAATCAAATTAGGCAAAAATATATGGAAGTTAAACAACACACTCTTAGACAAACAGTGGATTAAGAAGGAAATCTCAAAAGAAATCAGTAACTAGCTTGAAACTAATGAAAATGACAACACAACAGATCAAAACCTATGGGATGGAGCAAAAGCTGTCCTGAGAGGGAAGTTCATAGCCATAAATACATATATTAAAAAGGAAGAAAGAGCTAAAATTGAACACCTAACTTCACACTTGGAGGAATTGGGAAAACAACAGCAAACTAAATCTAAAAGAAGTAGAAAGAAGGAAATAACAAATATTAGAGCAGAATTAATGAAATAGAGAATAAGAAAGCACTAGAAAAAATAAACAAAACCAAAAGCTGGTTCTCAAGAAGATCAATAAAAATTGACAAACCCTTAATCAGACGAACAAAGAAAAAGAGAGAACCGATGCAAATACACAAAATAAGGAATGAGTAAGGGGATATCACTACTGACCCACAGAAATAAAGAGTATCATAAGAGGATATTTTGAAAAATGATATGCCAAAAAGAATGATAATTTAGAGGAAATGGACAAGTTTCTAGAAACTCACAAACAGCCTACATTGATGAAAGAAGAAATTGATGAATGAACAGTCCAATTACAAGTAAAGAGATAGACTCAGTCATCAAAAACCTCCCAACTAAGAAGAGCCCAGGACCAGATGGCTTCAGGCTGAATTCTACCAAACATTCCAGAAAGAGCTAACACCAATTCCGCTTAAGCTCTTCCAAAAAAATAGAAGTAGAAGGAACACTGCCATACTCATTCTATGATGCCAACTTACCCTAATACCAAAGCCAAACAAAGATACCACAAGAAAGGAAAATTACAGACCAATCTCTCTAATGAACCTAGATGCTAAAATCATCAATAAAATACTTATACTTGCTAATTGCATTCAACAACGTATCAAAAGGATTATACACCATGACCAAGTGGGTTTCATCCCAGCTATGCAAGGATGGTTCTATATAAGAAAATCAATCAATGTAATACACCACACAAACAGATTTAAGGAAAAAATCACATGATCATCTCTATAGATGCAGAAAAAGCATTCAACAAAATACAGACCTTTTTCCTGATAAAAACACTGCAAAAGATAGGAATAGAACAAAACTTTCTGAATATGATAAAGAGTATATATGAAAAACCCAAATCTAACATCATCTTCAATGGTGAAATCCTAAAAGCCTTCCCTTTGAGATTGGGAACAAGACAAGGATTCCCACTATCACCACTCCTATTTAACATTGTCTTAGAAGTAATTGCTTGAGCACTGAGGCAAGAAAAATATATAAAAGGCATCCAAATTGGAAAAGAAGTAAAAATTTCATTATTTGCAGATGACATGATCCTATATGTAGAAAGCCCTGAGAAATCTACAGCAAACCTTGTGGAACTTATAAAAGAGTTCAGTAATGTTGCAGGCCATAAGATCAATGCTCAAAAATCAGTAGGATTTCTGTACACCAATAGCAAGCAACCTGATTAGGAAATCAATAAAGAATACAATTTACAATAGTGACTAAAAGAATCAAATACCCAGGAATAAATTTAACTAAAGATGTAAAGGACTTATCTACAGAAAACTACACAACACTGTTAAAGGAAATCAAAGACGACTTAAAGAAATGGAAGAATATTCCCTGTTCATGGATAGGAAGACTAAACATCATCAAGATGTTTATCATACCCAAACTATTCTGCAGATTTAATGCAATCCCAATAAAAATCAACACTGTACTTTTTAAGGAGCTGGAAAACCTAAGTACAAAATATATTTGGATAGGTAAGAGGTCCTGAATTGCCAAAGACATATTGAAAAAGAAAAATGAAGTTGGAAGTATCACATTACCTGAGTTTAAAACATACTACAAAGCTACAGTACTCAAAACTGCATGGTATTGGTACAAGGATAGACATGCTGACCAATGGAACTGAACTGAGAGTTCTGATATAGATCCTCACACATACAGTCATCTGATATTCAACAAGGCCACCAATCCCACTCAGTTGGGAGAGAATGGCCTCTTTAACAAGTGGTGCTTGGAGAACTGGATATCCATATCCAAAAGATTGAGAAAGGAATACCATCTCACACCTTATACAAAAATCAACTTAAGATGGATCAAAGATCTAAATATAAGAGCCAAAGCCATAAAGACCTTGGAAGATAATGTAGGGAAGCATCTACAGGACCTTGTAATAGGAAATGGTTTCATGAACTTCACAGCCAAAGCATAAGCAGCTAGAGAAACAATAGATAAATGAGATCCCCTCAAAATTAAAAACTTCTGCACCTCAAAGGACATTATTAAAAAAATAAAAAGGCAGCCTACCCAATGGGAGAAAGTATTTGGCAAACATATACCTGATAAGAGTCTAATATCCTGTGTATATAAAGAAATCCTACAACTTGAAAATAAAAAGACAAACAACCCATTTAAAAAATGGGCAAGTGACCTGAAAAGACACTTCTCCAAGGAAGAAAAATAAATAGCTAAAAAGCACATGAAAAAATGCTCAACATCGCTAGCTATTAGGGAAATGCAAATCAAAACTACAAAGAGATACCATCTTCCACCCATCAGAATGGCCGCTATTAAAAAAACAGCAGACTCTACGTTTTGGAGATGATATGGAGGCATAGGAACCCTCATCCACTGCTGGTGGGATTGTGGAATGGTTCAGCTACTGTGGAGGACAGTTTGGCAGTTCCTCAGAAAACTAACAATAGATCTTCTGTATGATCCAGAAATTCCACTGCTGGGTATATATCCAGAAGAATTGAAAGCAAAGACATGAACAGGTATATGTACCCCAATATCCATAGTGGCATTGTTCACAATTGCCAAAAGTTGGAATCAGCCCCGGTGCCCATCAACAGAAGAATGGATAAACAAAATGTGATACATACATACAATGGAATATTACTCAGCTGTAAGAAGGAATAAAGTGCTAACACATGGAATAACATGGATGAATCTTGAAGACCCTATGTTGAGTGAAGTAAGCCAGACATCAAAGGATGAACAGTATATGATCTCACTGATTTGATTTGAGGTAAGTGAGCAGTCTCTGAGAACCATTGTCTGAAAGATAGGTTAACAAGGGAGAGAAAGAAAAGAGAAGTTTGTGAGCCATCACGCATATGTACAAAATCTATGGCAAAGTGATAGAGTATAGTAGCATATCGAAGGATAGGACAGGTTGGCAGTGATATTACTGGGTTTGGTGGTGCAGGGTTGCAGGAGGGTAGATTAATAAGGGTGGGTTAGAATACCCAGGATACTGGGGGGAGAGATGGGAGGGGGACTAGGTGAACATGGGATTTGTGGGTATGATGTTGAAAGTGCAGGAGTGGGAATGCTCTTATGGCAGTATGACAAGGTAGTGTCACTGGTTTAGGGTATAGGTTGGGAGGGCATTCAGAAATGGGTGCATCTTGAGTAGGCTTCTGGGGAGTGTGTGAGTGTTCATTGTGTCATAATGTGTATTCAGGGAGTGGAGACCCACATGTTGAGTGGGAAGGAGATGGACCCCCATCTTTGGGAGGACCGATTCACCAAGAAACAGACAGATGGTTATCTCTTAGGCACAAGGTTGGATCCTAATAGGAGAGGATAATCAGCATATCAAGACCTCTTGTTGCATGTAACTATGAAT